>JAOWBP010055399.1:0-44013 GCA_028571105.1 Tragopan temminckii
ATGAAACATTTTTCCAAAGCAAAAAAGGAAAGTGATGGCCTGGTTTTCATCCATTTCTGTGGAGAAGCCTTCAGTGTGCAAAAATCTGTACAGTCTGAGCTCTAAGACTTTTCATTTCTGCTCAGATATTTTTTTTCTCATACTTGTATATTTGAGGAGAAATCACACAGTATAATGATTTCTTTATTATGTAGTGAGTTTTTGTGTGTGTGTAAAAGATGGAAGATCTGATTCAGCAGAAAGTATTTTGTTGGGAGTTTGATGTACTGCATCTGAGCTCTTACAGTCCACAAGTATTCAGATTTGTAGTATGTGTGTGGAGAAGAAAAGTGGTATCTCTCTTTTTTTTTTTTTTTTTTTATACAGGTAGGGAAGTGAGGTACAGAGAAAAGGAGAAGTAGCTCCTTAAAGGAATCCTGCTACCCAGATCTCATTGATTTCACAAGGAGATAGGCACTTAAATATCTTTCTGGATCTGCCCGTAAATAGATCACTAAGGAACTCACAAGAGGTCCATGATAGACTACTGTTATGAACCTCAGTCTTCCAAATCTTGACCTATTTCCCTGACTACTGCCTTGTCTTTCTTGTAGGGAAGTTTTACTATCTTCTGTCTCATCTTTCTCTGAAACAAAGATGGAAGGAAGACTTTAGTGGTATTTCTAGCACAAATAATTTCAAGGAGTGAGAGGCAGAAGGAGAGTAGGGAGCTCTTGTATATTCCATTCTTTCTTTTTGATTCAATTTTTAATTTTCATACAGTAATCAAAATGTTGATTTTCTGCTGGTGTGTGTGTCTGAATATTGCAGACCCATCTTTGACAGTTCATTTGACCTAAAGCATCAGGGCAAAGCTTTGCCAGTGGTTAATATACGTAGTATTTCTGTGACCATGAAGCAACCTTCTATAAATATGTTACAGCAGTTGTACATGGCTGTCTGAAGTAGTCTGTCTATAAAGATTTATTTCCAAATGTTCTTTTACCCTTTTTTAACAAGCAGCTTTCAAAGGCTGTTTATGTTTTTGGCAGAACTGTGAGCTTTCTCTCAAGGCTACTCACATTTCAGGGAACAGGTGACTCTCATACTTCGTTGTTTATAAATTACGAGTAAACTACTTTGTCAGTCCAATGTATTTTTAGAGCAATCATAGTTGAGTGTATTGCTAACAATTTCCAGTGCCTATTTAGCATGCCTAGAAATTCTGTTTTTTGTTGTTTGTCTTTAAGCATACAAACCTCAAGAGTAATCTTAGTATGTTTAAAATGTTTTCTGCTGGAAAAAAAAAATCCTATATATACTTGAAATAATGACTGATTTTTTCATTGCTTAGTAAAGGAGAGCAATCAAAGATTGTTGACAAATGATAGAGGCAGGAACACACAGGAAATCATAAAGCATCTGACCATTCCAAGGGAACGACCTCCTCATCTCTTGGCTAATGGAACAGAAGAGCCACTGCAGAGCTTATTATTTTAGATCTTTTGTATTTCTTTTAAATTCTGAGTTAGTCGGAGAGAAAGTTTTGGAAAGCTGTGTAATGATCTGCACTGTTTAGTGGCTCAGTGATGGAAAGAACTTGGCACAAGGTACCCGTAGCTTCTCCGTTAGAGTCATCTGCTTGTCTTTGTTGAAGTTGTGCCAGTGGATAATTTGGCCCCTGGTATTCCAGGAAACAGAAAAATGGGTGCTGAAACCTGCTTGTATCACTAAGCTGTAACCAAATATCCTTTACTGTGGGGGAGAGGAATGATTTCCTTTTTAAGGAATGATGTCTCGAGCTCCAAGGTCTGGCAGAATGTCTTTTTATATTCATGTATCAATAAAAATTTATTTCATTATTTCTATAGCTAAGTATTAGAAATTAGTAAACAAAATCAGTGCAGTTTAATAAAAGTAAAAGAGAAGGTACCTACGCTAAAGCAAGACGGCATTTCAAATAATCACCTGTGAAATTAGATGCTTGCTGTAGGGTTGTCCAGCTTCAGAATTTCTTGCTTTCTCATTTAGCTGTCCAGCAGTACTTTGATTTTCTTCCTTGCTCAGCCACTGACCTCTCTCATATGTGTTGGCTTGTCTCCATCCTGGGATTTATGTCAGATCAAATCAAAAGCAGTGCCAAGTCACATTCTACCCAGGCAAAGTGGCAAGGCCTGTGGTGAAAATGCTGTCTCTGCGTGGCAAGGATGACCAGGAGAAAGCTCTCTATCGTGACTACTTCTTTCCAGGTTTGGGAAACCAGGTGGAGCTCCTCATCACCTTTACCTTTTATTGTAGAATAAAATATTGGAATATTGGCAGAAACAAAAGTAGCCAAAATAGATGGGAGCAGATCAGTAGCCCTGGCATTTTCCTCTCTGGATGGCAGTGAATCCTCAGCAGATGCCTCTGCCTGAGAGGTTCTAACCAACTCTGAGGCTTGTTTTATCTCTCTTCTCCCCTTCTATGATTTCATGGGATGGGAGGCAGTGGGAACATGAATTGCGTCTGAGAGTGTCACGAGGGTACAGAGCGCTCAGACCACATAGTGATATTGAGGAATATCATTTTAAAACAGAAACACGTATTGGTTTTGTGTATGCTGTGTTGCTGTGTCATTATGAGAGATCAGTGTTGCAGAGATGTTTGGAGCTAGACTTCTTTATGAGCATAGTAATTGTTATCCTGCTATTCATCCCATAGCTGAGATAAGAATACCTGAAGGAAAACAGCATGCTAGCAGCACTGCATTTTAAGATGGCCATAATATACTATTGAAGCCTTCAGTAAAAAAGAAAATTATCTGTTGAGGAAGTTTTTCTTTTCTAGACAAACTACCCAGAGTAGCCTCAGCACTTTCACAATATGACACAGTTTAGATATATCTCTGAGTGTCTCATAGATAAATGTAAAAAGTCTCTGAGTAGCCACCAACTATGCACATCATAATGGTTTGGGGATTTTAGAATTGCATTTGTCAATAGTACACAAACACATAAGGTAGAAAGGGATGGTTCTCAAAGGCTTTGTGTAGAGAAACATGAATAAGCTATGTTAACAGTATATGGTCTGAAAAGATAAGCCACAGTGATGGGAAAAGTATTTTTGAAATGTCCCCAGATGCTCACAATAAATAAGTAAATTCATCAAACTGATTAATAGGTAACAAATCTCAGTGCTGGTAGACAAATCCAGCTGTCACCAAAGTCTGTTTAGAATTTTGTTTTTACACAAGTGAGATGGAGAGTTACTCATAAATAACTGCGTGAGAAGGTTTAGAACAATCTGTCAAGTCTGATATTTTGTCCCATCCCTCAAGCACATATGCGCCTGTTTCCTTCTGGGCATTAACCCTGGAAAATCCTATTGCAGCATGTTTGCAAGTTCTTTGTCTCACTGAGGTCACAACCAGTAATTGATTGGTGAGCAACTGTAAAGCACGGTGTGGCTTTCTTTGCTATCATCATAAGTAAATCTCGCATTTTTTATATCTGTGTTCCCTTATAGGATCACAGGGCAACTCAAACTATCTTCAGTCTCTAACTCATCTTTTTTTCTTTTTCTGCTGTTTAATTTTTTTTTTTTTTTTGTTATCAGTTAGGTCAGTCTTTTAGGCTGTTAGTTCCTTGAAGCACGCGCCACCATATTTTGTGACGTGTGTATGTATTTTTAGTGCAAAGGCACCTTGACCTAGCTGTGATCTGTACTGTAGGTAGCTATTATGCAAATTTTAGCACTTACTATCCTTGAAGAATTGCTTTTCAGAAATATTGATTGGCAGCATTATCTGTGACATAGTGAGAAGAGGAAGAGAGTAACTTTTGAGGCATATCCTTGAAAGCAACCTTTTAATTTTGGAATACATGCAAATAACAAATCCAACATATCACAGAAATTAAGCAATAAGTATATGCAGCTTTTTGGGCTTCTTGTCATCCTTGCTTTGCTGTTAGCTTGGCCATGGCTTGAGTTCTAAATTATCCTGATTGGTTGTTGTTACAGGCCTTTTTTTAGCCTGTAGTATGGTTTAGAACATACACTTATGTTGGCCCACAATGTCAAGGTGGAAGGTGGTGGTATGACAGTAATATTTGAACCCTCCTGACAATATTTTGTTACATTTTGTTGCTATTATGATGCAAATAGCAGCAGAGGGGCAGTCTGAGAAAATGGTGTTTAACACAGAAGTGCATCTGAAGCAAAGGTGTGTCACTGAATTCCTCCATGCAGAAAAATGGCACCCACTGACATTCATCAATGCTTGCTGAATATTTATGGAGAACAAGGAGCGAGGCAGTGGGTTGTGCATTTCAGCAGCTGTGACAGCAACAGTGGGTTATTTCCGCTGGTGCAGATTTTTATGAGTGTAGCATGCAGGCTTTTGTTCATCACTAGTGAAAATGTGACTGTGTTGAAAAGTGCTGTTTTTTAGCAGAGAATGTGCTGTATCAAACTGTTATTGTGCTCTTTCTATCCATTGTAGATCCTGCAGAAACAAATAGGAGGCATTACTTTTGGAGCAATCTACATGAGCTTCAATACCTATAAAAATATTTTTTCCACTTGCATCTACTAAGGTCATCTTACGCTGGCTTGTGCTGACTCTGTTACGCCATTGCTCAACTTCCTTGCTCTATGTTTTTTCAACACTGACATGGTGAACAAATAAGCTGTTGAAAAACCAAAGGCTTTCTGGAAGCTCTCAAGGAGGTGAATCCAGACTGTGCTACTTTCCAGTTACTGCTTAGTTCAACACTGGCTTTAACTTAGCCTCCAAGGATGTCCCTGAGTCACAAACCAGCATCAAACTGAAAAGCAGCCTGGTCAGATTCACACACAGTTTTGAGCAGCTTCTGAACATTTTCTTTTCAACTTATTCTCCTTTCTTATTGTACGTTTCTCTTAAGGAAATATAAAATAAAAAGCAACAAACAGTCTAAAAATGTTTAATGATGTTAATAGAAACAGTGTCTGAGAGGTGTCGGAATAACTGCTTGTGAAATCATCATCACCTTTGGCTTTCTTTCAGTTACTACACTCCTCTCTTGCAATTGTAGAGAGACTGATTCTTCTTAAGAAATTATTTATATTTTGGGGAAGCTAAAGGATTAAAATGATCTGCTTGGAAGTCATTTAGTGTGGAACCCCTGCGCAGTGCCATGAGATTGAGTTTCAATTGGTCCCATAGCTTTGATTTCTCCTAGAGACCTTAGTTCAGCAGCAGAGGGTAGACACAATGTTATCTTTCAGAAAAGTTACAGGCAGGAACAGTCCTGATGGACATACCCCATGGTCTGTTTTCCATTTTCTTCTCTAAATGTGCCTCGTAGTTTAAGATTAGGTTGCGTTGTACTGAGGAACCTGGTTTAGTGGGAAACACTGGTGATATTTGGGCAGTTAGAGGTCTTTTCCAACCTTTGTGAAGCTATAATGCTTGCACATTAGATATGACAAGGAGCCCTCTTCTTCAAAGACATTTTTGCTGTCAACTATTGGAAGAACTTTGTCCACTAGAGATGTATTAAACCTGTTTTCCGGTAGTGAGCTTTGAAAATATAACTGTTCTGAAAGACAAAAATAAAAGAACAGTCATTTAAATAATGATTTGGTCATGGTTAAAAAAATTTCAATTTTTTAAAAAAAATTTCTATTAGTTATTGAGGACTTTGGAAAAGCATCTATGCTAATTAGCACCTTAGAAATTCTGTTTTTTTTTTTTTCTTGCACACTTGTTCTTCATGCAAGTGAATCTCAACTCTTGAGAATATTCCTGCTAAAGCAATTATAACATATGTTTGCAGATGGTCGTTATGCACTTCTGTATTATTTTTGACACCTTTTGGATACTCACCAACACTATGAGAATTACAGAACTACAGGGTAATCTGCTCAGCCTCCAGGTGTGTCCCTCCATTAGACACAGACTTTTTCAGTACAGTAAAATCTTTCTGAGTTTTACTTTGCTATTTTAAAAAGGTGATAATTTTTGCTAGTTGTAACCTGCTTGCATCAATTTTCTAAAGTGGAAGCGTTTTGTAGATGTCCAAATGTGAGTAGCATTCTATAGCAGTTACATGAGGAAGTCTGCACAAAAGAAAATCTCAAATAATTCCATATGATCTTTGCAACCTACTAATCTGTTGTATTTATGTGAATGCTTGGGTGTCTGATATCAAACTGAAGTAAAAAAATCACTCATCTTAAATGTTTTAGCATCCTCTCCTTCATTTCAGTTTCTTTTCAGCAATATCTTTCATGCCTTTGAAAAATGGTTGTACAAAATAAGATTCTGCGACATTTTCCTAACGTTTATCATCTTTTTTTTTTTTTTTTTCCCCTAACACCCTGCATTTTGACAGTTACTTTGCTTAATTATGTGCTGTGACACTTAAGATACTCTACTCCTTGTATTTTGAAACACAACAGAATTTATCTTGGGTGCATACCACTGTCTGTACTTTTGTAAACTCCCTTGCAGTCCTTTCACACTGTTTTTTTTCCTGCTGTGTCTGTTGCTGCCAATTCAGTGCTGAGATAATCCAACTTCAATTACTAAAGTGCTTAATTTTATCTGGTATTCTATTTTTTAGTGTGTTTATTGTAAGCATTCCAAGAAACAAATGTGACAGTACTTGGATTTATCCGAATAAAAAGAGTACATAAACATTTCTATTTGATGTATAGAAATAGGAATTTAAAGGAGCAGATCAGTTTTTCCAAGTGAAAAAGATATTTATGCATGTTAGTTATTTTGTTAATCACCTTGTAAAGGAACATAGGCATTGCTTTAGCGCAGGAGACTGAAGTATTCTTTTTCTGAGAGATGACATACACAGGAAACTATAGTAAACATATATACTCTTTCAACCTGTAGCACGCTGCAGCTCAGGGACTGTTATAATCAGAGATGGTTTTCGGTTGTTTAGCATCTTTCATAGTGTTTTTTTCCCCCTCTTGTTCTGTTCAGCTTCTCTTTGAACTTGCATCATCTTTAAGCATGCAGAACATTTATTGGCCAGGATTTTCAGTTTAATTACACACTGCATGAATAAGCATTTTCTTTCATTTATTATTCTGCGTGCTGTCTTTGAGGACACCAAATACTTGTGTTGGAAGAAGTAGTGGACAGTTAAATTTCTAATGCATTATGTTAGGAAGGGAAAGCTTTTCTCATATAATAAATTGTATCCTGGATGCTTGCGGTAGCAAGAGAGTTAAATATCCTAACCCTTTTGTAATTATAGATCCCTTTACAATATTTCTTTGAATTCTAGTGCTATTTAGGAAAAGCATAGAGAGGCTGCATCCCAGATTTTAAGATGCCTAGATACAAGTAATCACGCAATAGGATTTTCAAAAATATTCAATCTTCTAACTCTATCATCTTCTCATTTTTTGTTTTCTAAATAATATTTCTTATAATTTTCTTATAATATTATATATTATGGCCAGTTAATAACTCTCCATAAATTATCTTGCTGAAAGTTGAGCAGGTATTCTGTACTGCAGAAGAAAATGAATACCTACCTGTGTCATATGAGAGTAGCATCCTAAATAGTGAATCATGTCTTGCATGTAAAAAGATGTATTCAGTGACTTCTGTAGGATCAAATTCGAGCTGTAAATGAAGTCCCCTTTTTGTAACCCTTAAGAGTGCTTTCTTAGGGTACCTCCTGCATGGCAGAAGCAACAACCATGCCCCATAGTGGCAAAGGGACATTCAGACACAATACATTGTTGTGTTTTTCCATACTTTTCCTAATTTGAGCCATGATTCACTATACAGTTTCGTGTAAGAATTGAACATGAAATAGAGGGGAAGCTGAAGAGCCTGGGTTACTGCTGGTTGAGTAGGGAGAAACATGCACTGTATGCACCAGGGAAAGCACATTCATTTTACTATGTTACTCTGTGAATTTAATTATAATGAAAATTCCATAAGAATCTGTCTAATTTTCTTATAAAGTATGTGGTAACATTTTATTGATTTAACTGAAAATTAGAAATTCTAACTTCACATTACAGTGAAGATAAAGATTCTTTCTTTCTAATAGATAAAATGCAAATATATAATTTATATTATTTTAGAAAACTCAAAAACATTTAATCTGAAGTGTGTTCTGCATAAAGTTCATCTCTTCCATTAGTTCTATGGGGACATCTAATTTTTCAAAATACTTTACAAATATCAAGATATGTCTTATTTCTTAGATATCCTATTCATTAAACTTAATAGAACGTAAGTCTGTTTTTCCTAAGTTCGCAGTGACTTAGGCTCCCAAGTTACTTACACAGCACTGGAGATGGAGCAGTTATGCATTCAAATCTTTTATATTCACAATTATGTTTTAGTAGCAGCAAAAGTAAACAGTGTATTTAAAATTGTATGATGATTTTAGTTGTTTCATAGTCGCTTCTGTCAGTCTGTTCCCATATCGGAATAAACAGTTCTTAGTTTTGTTGCTGAAGAAAATATTTGAAATGTAAATAGCTTGTTTGATTTCTGTTTTGAGCAGAGAAGCAATAAATAGGCTGCTTTTAGAAGTCTGCACTTGTATATGAGCCTTATCAGAAACCATCGGTGCCTTCAATAGTGACTGATGTGTAAATTTTTTGAAAATCATGGTAAAGAAGCTTTACATATGAAGGACAAGGAAATCATGTTCATGTTTGCATAGGTGACTGGATCCTCTAGATATAATGAATTTAGGCTTAACTTGCTTATGCATGCAAGAATGCTCTTGACGTGGTAAGGATGGAGCACACTAATAGTTCCCAAGGAAGGAGCGTTCTGTGTTACCATGTCACTGATGGTCACTGACTCTTTAAAAGAACTGAGCATACAATTTTCATTTCAGTTTGTTGCAAAAAGAGAGGTATTATAGTGCACATACAGTATATAGAAAGCTGAAATCAAAGGGAAGGGAATTTCAGAATTTACCTCCCAAAGGCTGACGCTACAGTTTTGAGGATTGTTGGGGTGTGAATTTTCTGAGATTAAGGAAGACATCTCTAACTGAGAGATCAGAGGAAGAGTATAGAAACCAGGCCTTTAGCTATGACCCACGGCAATTTGAATTGAACAAACGCTTCTTCATGCATGCAAGGGCACACTTGGTATAAAAATGAGAAGGTGTAGAGAAGGGAGTAATTTGTGGACATAGCCTTAGTTAGTTTTTCTTAGTGTGTGTTTTTGTGAAGAGAACAAGATAGCTGCATTTTTTTAATAAATGCTAAGACATTGAGAGGCAGTATTTAACTGCATCTGAACTGTTTTAATCCTCTATTTGCGTGTATAACATTAGGTATTTGATCATACCCTTGGTCTTCAGCAGTCTAAAGGCATAAATATCAGGAGATAGTTTTTTCTGACGACTGTAACACGAATGCTTTTCTTCTCTCCCTCCGAGGCATTTCAGTCTCTGTGACTGGTCTTTCAAACTCAGTTTCCATAATTTGTCAGTGTGCTGCTGAAAGAAAATGTCAGCTACATTCTCTATTGAGTTTTCTCACTGTCATCAACTATTAAGTTTTCAACAGTATATGAGGATGCTGCGCTTGAATTTCTATATAACATCCTTCTGCTTTAGTCAACAAATCTCAATATGTGGAAAGTCTCTTTTTCTTTCATTAGAATAAGAAATGACCAGAGCTTTCTTTGATGGGTGAGCCAGTACATTAAGTGCCATAGAGATGCGGGGCTCTGTGTTGTACTGTAAAAGCAAGATGCTACTGATCTACATATTTTAAAATTTGTGTTTATAGGGTATTCCCCCCTATTTTTTTTTTTTCAAATTAAGTTCATAATGTCAAGCTTCAAACTTTGACAGTTATGTAAAAGTTTTGTCATATGGCCTTATGTTTTCTCAACAACAGTAAGCATCAAGCCATGCCAGAGTATTTTGCCTAATTCTGGTTTGTTTGCAGATGTGTGAGATCATAGAAAAGCTTGTCATCAAGTCAAACCAACATCTTTGTCACACTTTGGCCATGTTTGGCTTAGTTCTGTGACAAGGATTGGATGAGGTGACCCACAAACCCATGCCCTGGGAAGGGGATGATGGGAAGGGAAAAGGTAGGAAGGTGGGCATAGATGAGGAAAACAGCAGTAATGAACTAAGGGAAAGAACTTAATTTACTTAACGTAATAGCTGAATGTGAGATAATACAATATTATTGGAATTGAAGCTAATAAAGCAAACGAAATGAGAGTGTCCAAAACTGAAGTCCTTACACTAATGCTATAGGCAAGATAGCCAGATAGGAAACAGAGCAAAGTGGGCAAAAAGAGAGACAGTTTGACCATTTTAAAAAGGTTATTTCAATGTTTTGGTCTGTATGGAGTTCCTCTTTCACAGCACATTGCAGTTCTGTGGTCATGGAACTCCTTTGTCAATCTAGATTAACTACACTACATTAGGATTTGTTTGAACTAAAGTTTCTGACACTTTCAAACAGTGCCATGTGTTTTCAGAGATGTATCTGAGCAACAGCCATCAGGTGTGGTCATTATGCCTTCTGAGTGTGGGTTAGTCACAATTCAGACAAGCTCAATTTGGAGAGAATTGACTTCTGTGTTTTCTTTTATTTTCCACATATAGCACTAATGTGTGTTGTTACACTGGAAGCCTTTAAAGATCTCTGAAAAACCAAATGACATATTTATGGTGAAAATCTAATTTAAAAGCAAATTCCTAAACGCATAATGTTTGCTAGAGTTTCATTTATACGTATAAGGAGAATAAAAGTGCAGTCTGGTCTTGTGGAGCCTTAAAGATTTGTAAACCGGCTTTGGTAATGTTAGGAATTCTGAGACGATGACTAAGCAGACAGAACATGGTATTAGCTTTCCCATACTATTGCTCAGCAGAGCTAAAATAAACTGTCATATTATGTGACCTATAAGTGGTATTAGGTATTATTACCTTCTTGTTATCCACTTGAGCTCTAGACCTTTACTAAAGATTGTTTACAGAAATTATTGAATGCCACTGGTTTTATTTTAAAGTATTGACAGGATGGTATTTATGTCCCTAAACATGAAAGTATGGAATGAGATAAATTAGTATGGTAAATACAAAACAAATTTGTATGCTCTTACTTGCCATGAGTCTCTTTGTATGCTGACATCTGCCATTACTTTAACAGCTTCTACCGTAGTAAATTGGAAAGAAAAATACATTAAAAGAGTAATTCAATGCAGAAAAACACATCTTTAGAGTCACATTAGGCACAACCTATAAATATGATCTTTGCTTTCATAATGCATTTGCTACTTCATGGATGTTAAGTTTATAAGGACTCTAAATGGGAATGGAACATTTTTGATTATGGGCATCATCAGTCTTGATGAAGTGCTGTAGGTATGACTTGGGTTTAGTGATGCAGCCTGTGTTTTCGATTTCCTTGTATTGATAGCTCTTTTGTCTTCTAGATTTCTGCTTTGCCCCTCATTCTGCTGTTCATGTGAATGTGGTGACCTCCCATTAGCTACTTCATTCCCTTAAAACCTTTTTAATTACAGATTTGGAAAGGTATATGTAAATGAGAAACAGCCTTAGAAAGCAGGAAACAGAACAGAAGTCTGTTTAATTTTTTCATTGATGTAGAGAATTCATGCAGCTTGAAAAAAAAACACCATTTGTGTCCATGGCCTTTCTGTACTCAGATGAATCCAAACTAAGTTGTATATCCTGGTTGTTGACTGTTAGTGGCCTCAAAGAATTTGAGATCTCCCATTTAACAACATTTAGTACTAGGCTGGCCAATTTGTAACACCACTCTTCATTGATGTATACCGGTAAGTCTTGTTGCTGGTACCATTTCTGATAGGGGAACTGTGTTTAAATGTTTACTTTACCAATTGAAAACAGTCCTATGTATCTAAAATCTAGATGTGATTAATAATTGTTTCACAGTCTCAAATTATTCTGTATAATGACGATAGGTTATGAAATATAAACTATCTTCAGATTAAAATTAACAACAGATTTGAGTTTGCTTACTCAACAGCTTTCTCTTATTTTTTTCTTAATAAGTTTCTGAAAGTGTTTCCTTAATTTATTTTACTAATAGGCCAACATTTTCCTCTGAACCTTAATAAATTAGACTATTTTTTGTGACTGTACAACTTGGTGAAGCCTCTTAGCCTGTCTTTTCTACAGCTGCTATGAAAATACCTGATTAATCAAAAGATTTCCATGCCCTTGGGTGCAATATGTCATGAATTGTCTTTCATTACCAATGTACGCTGTTTCTGTGGTCGGAACATCTGCTGTTTATTTGGAAAGGTGTAGAAATATTCATTATATGGTAACTGGATAATAAAGCTATTGAGCTTGAGATAGTTGCTTGTGCTAACATCTAAACTTCTTGTGCAGAAGGCCAAATCCTCTTTGAAATCCTTCTTTCTGATTAATTAAATATATTTTACTTTAGCAGTAATTTACTGCATTTAGGTAACTGCTGCTTGTTCATAATTGTTTGATACTTTAAATATGCCTTGTTAGTTATTATCTGCTATCAAAATCTAAATCTAACTATATATGTATTTTCTAGAAATAGTCAATTCTCCCATACGTATGCCCTGTGTGTAAAATAATTGTTTGGTCTTCAGCTGTTTTCATATATGAATCTTGCACACAGATGTTGTTTCTCTAATATGATATTTATTCATAGAATCACAGAATCATGTCTTAGATTGGAAAGAACCTTAAGGATCACTGAGTTCGAATCCCCCTGCCATGGGCAGGGCTGCCAAATGCTACATCAGTCTGTCCAGGGTCCCATCCAAACTGAGCTTGAACCTTTACTGTTCATACAAGTTCAGTAATTTTTTTTTTTATGAACAGTTTTAGATTAGGATTCATTAGTAAGCCACTTGTTTTCCTTTTACTTGAGTAAAAAAATATTTTATGGCACCTGAAATATTTTTGGAACAAAACATAATTTAAAATCAGTGATAAAATTAGTAGTTATTAATGTCCTAGTCATCCTAAATATTTCAAGGAATACCAAGCAACATTATGACTGATTGTGACTGAAAAATATCATAAACCCCTGTGGAGCAAATTCAGTTCAACATATTGATTTTGGTGGAGGATTTATTAATATTTTACTAAATGGTCTGCTCTGACAGTGGATGCTATATTCAAAGAAAGTTTTTAAGACCAGAGTTGGTTTTAAGATGACCTCAGTGTTAATTCCTGCTTTTAAGAAAAGGAGAATGGGAAAGCAGAGCAATTCTGTGGAGGAGAATAAGTTTTCATTAGAAAAAAAGTGAGCACTGTTAGAAAATAACTCCTTGTAACCCGTAGCAGTATTACTCATGTCTTCGTTCACTGGAATATTGAATTGTTTTGAATGTTTTCATTGCTGGTTATTCCCTGGGGTGTCTAACTGACTTACTCTGTTTTTATGAGGATTGTCCATCTCTGTAAGCTGCAACACTTTCATTTGCTGACTCACTGACCCTGCCACAGATTTCCCCATTTTATCTGCCAAGGCTGATAATTATTTTAGTAATAAGTGCTAGCTCAATAATGTTTAGTCACTCAGGCCTCCTCTCTCATTATTTTTCTCCCCTGGGGGCAACTGATCTGAAAACTATCTCTGTTCTTACCTGGGGCTTAAAGATATGAAAATTCATTTAGATCACAGCTATCTTTCCTGCTCTCTTCCATGATTAATAGTATGGTGAGCAGTTGGTATAAATTGCTTGCTCACTCGCAGTCTGCGTTGAATCCAGCTTGTTATCCCAGTTGCACAAGGCAAATAGACAAGTTGAATGGGATATTAATTGTACATTTACACTTGTATATCCTGCTCTAAATATTAGTAGATTACTCGCTTACCTTTTTCTAAAGAACCTGCTGCCAGAACTGTTCACCTGTTTGTTTTTGTTTTTTTCTCAGCTCTCAGCAGGAGTCTGCCCACAGCTGAGCCCAGGAGCCCTGGCATGCAGAGGATATTCCCAGCTGGTGATTATTACTGTCACAGCTATTAGGAGCTATAGCTATGGGCAATATTAATCTTTGCCTCAAGAAGTTTATGGAAAAGTAGTGAGGTTATCTTAGTGAAGCTGTCTAGTGAAAGCTCAAAGGATAGGAGGAAAAACAGGCTGCTCAAGGTCTGCATTGTCACTCTTAGTAAACCAAATGGGCTGTTGTACAACTACAATTCAGGGTCAAGTAATCTGATCAGTTAAGCATCACACACACTCAACAATACGTAACTAACCATCAGTGGCTTAGAAAAGGGACATTTTCTTATGTAATTTTATTATGTAGTATTTAAGTTTGCAGCCATTCAATCTACTTTTCTCTAATGCAGGCTACACTGATAGCTTAGTCTCTGCTGAGGTATTAGTGTTGGGAGCACCAGTATCGATGCTGGATTTACATCACTATTTTAACAAATTGTAGTAGATTCCACAAATAATGGACTTGACAGAAGGGAGGAAGCTGTTCTGTCAGTCTGGTCTTGCAGTGACAAATCCTCAGTGACAGTTCTGGTAGTACTTGGTTCAAGAAGAAATTGTCAGAAGATGGATATGAATTTCAGTCTGTAGTTTAAACAAGTATACAGTTCTGAGAGTATGTATTTTTTCTGTAGCCAGTTTTATATTTTGATCGAATTTCTTACAGTCTCTTAGGGTAAGAAAAACTAGATGATCATTATGGTCCTTTTCAACCCAGGCTGTTCTACAATTCTATGATAATTTAAACCTGTGCTTCCTATGGACTAGCTCACTTCTGAGCTTTGTGTCAGATATGTGTAACAGCATTCCCCTGGCTTGATAAGCAGTGAAAAAATCCTTGAGCTCTGTTCTCCTTTTGAAAGGGTAGCCCTGAGCAGTGTGGTCAGCAAAGTTAAAGGCATCATTCACCTCTTTTAACATAGCGTTGAAAGTAAATCAGATTAATAAGCTTATCCATTGGCTATGGAAGGAACCTATTTTTACTGTCATGTACACATGCATTTTAGGTGTCTGAAGTTAATGAAACCAATGCAAAAGCTATAGAAAGAGAAAATAGCATTCTATATTGCCATTTGTCAAGACAACCTTAAATTAGGGAGGAAGTAGGAAGTATGAAGTTGAACTGCACACATCATGTATGCCTGTTTTGCCTCAGACAACCGTATTTCGTGATATCACCAGTATAAACTCTTCTGCTCGACTTTGTAGTTAGAGGGAAAAAAAAGTTGGAGGAAACTAACTAACTTTGTAGTTAGAGGAAAAAAAAAAGTCTGTTGTCAGAGGAAATGAGTGGCAGAAAAGTTGCTTGTCAGACACAAGGTGCCTGTGGCAGGTGAGTCATATTCTGTTTTAACTTAGCTGGTGCTGCTGTAAATAAAGCCGCAAAACTTCATTCAGTGTGTTTGTCAAAACTACTTCCTTTATACAGGTATACTGACACGAAGTTTTTGGAGATGCATGTTCTATACGGAACATTGCTCTCTATGTTTGGATAAGCTTTTATATGAGGTGCCAAATGTTTCCCTGGAAATATCTGTTTTGTAGTTACTAGCATACTACTGAAAATCATGATATTGTGAACTCTAGGCTACTTGGATACCTGTACATGCTATTGTATTTAAAATGCTTTCTTCATGAGCAAAGTTAAGCTTGTGTCTGCATGCTTTTACCATTGCAAATAACCCTGATTTTCCTGACTTTCTTTTGGTAGTGTTCTCGGTCTTGCTGTAATCTACCTCTGTCCTATTGTTCAGTCTTTCTCAGGGTGAGTTGGCTCACACAGTTTACTTTGTATGTATTGCTCTGTCAGCATCTTCTGATTCTTTCAAAAATCCTTAAACACATGACCATACTGTTTTAATGTATTTTCTCAGGCCAAATATTTTTAGGTTGTTAACCTCTCTAAACCTTCTTCAATCTGTACAACTTCAGAAATGTTAGATATGAACATCAAAAATGTTTGTTTCCTGTTAGTGTGGAATGCACAAAAATGCATATTTTATTATTCAAGAGATGCAAACTAGGAACTATAAATTGATTTTTAAAAAACATAATGCATTGGCATTTTCCCCAGAGATTTCTCTTTTGTTAGGCAGTGAAAAAATATTCCACTTTTGTTGTCTAATAAGTCTTTCTAAGCATCTGCAGAAGCGAAATGTTCTATTGTATGGGAACTTTTGAATCATGGCCTGAACCTCTGATTGATCACCTGAGGCAAGCACTGAGTCAGCCGTGGGAGCACAGGTGAAGGCAATCGCTGTGTGACCAGGAGGGGTGGAGGCTGGCTATACCTCTCCTAGACCCAGTGGCAGACAGCCACTGGGGACGGATCTCTTTTCTGGAGATTGTTCCCTTCGGAGTTTTCCTGCGAGCCCAGGATATGGGTGAGCATTGTCATTTATTTTCGATTATCCATTTCCACTGTGATAATCTTTCTAGCTATATGCTTTGTGGATATCAGCCTAACCACTCTGTATATTTGTTGATTATACATCTATGTTTTCTCAGTGCCACTGTTCTTCAATCACGTTGCCATTGTTATATGAAATCTGGAGAAATTAACCTTTTCTAGGTTCGTAAATGTTAAGCTGTCAGCTCTGTTCTGAATTAGAGACTTAATTTTTTGACAAAGTTGAGCCAATACCTGTTGCAGGTTGAAAGCTGTAGGATAAGAATGGAACTCTCACACTAAAATTAAGACAGAAACCAGATTTTATAATAGTATCTCTAGATCCTTCATCAGAAGTTTTGCTGATTCCCTCTGACATGTAGGCCTAATGATTTAATATAGTTCTAAGTGTGGAGGTTTTACTCTCTGTAAAAAGTTAAGTCTTTATACTTAGTTATTTAGCCATTCACTTGATTTACCTATGCCTTTTTGGGAGAAAAAAATTAATTCTTCTTCTACGTTGTATAATTTACCATTTCAATATCACCATTTACGACATTATGTTGATTTGAATCTCTCTGACCAAATTAAAAGTTCATTTTCATCTGGATTGATAGAACTACATACCTGTCACTACCGTATTTTTCATTATTTCTGTGGGGAATTCGAATATGTTGAGCTGTTGTCAGCCTTTGCAGTTTGCTAATAGACATCCATCTGAGCTTTTAACTCTTTAATTCTGTTAGGAATTGTTTCAGCTGAAGTAACTTTTCACAGCGTGAGCAAATTCACTATATGCTTGTCCTGCTTGTTGATAAGCTTGAGATGACATTTTTGCCCAGCTCCCCTTTCTAGAAGTATTTTGACTTTTATATCTCTCCTTATTTATCTTCTACAGTACTGTCTACTCTGTCTACTCTATGATACTCGATATTTAGCATGGACTATTTGATCTTCTTTGTCTGGCGAGCTTGAATGACTAGTTTGAGGTCTTTCAGTGATTTTTTTTCTGATATTTTTTTCTCAAAAATTACAGTTAGATTTTCTGTCACAGATCAGACAAATACTTATTAAGTTTCACCAGTTCGTTCCATTTCAATAAAATATATTTATCACTTGTTTCATTTTCATGTGATTTTAATTCTGCATTCAAAATATATTCTTCTATTATAATTATGGTTAGGTTCCTCTGGCTATGTTAATGAAAAATGAAAGGAAATGGGAAAAAATGGGTTCCTGGTGATCAAAATAACAGACTAAGAACATTGTGCTTCTAAACTAGCTCTTCAAAATTAAGATTATTTTTGGCTGTGTCCCATTGTTGGCCATTGGAGAGTACATTTTGTTTCAAGTTTCTTTGGTTGTCCTCAATGTTTTTGGAGCTGAAGTGATGTTGAAAATTTTAAGTTTATATTTATGCTCTTAGCTATGTGTATGTATGTTTACATTTAATGAAGAAGCTATTCAAAGTTCAAGTATTCTTCATTTTAGATGTTGTATAATACATGAGAATATTTTGATCAAAACTGTTTGATGAAAATCAGCTATTTTTAGTCTTCAAGTTCAGACTCCAAGGCCAGAGAAAGATGTCATCTCAGTACAAGTAAGCTGGGCCCAGGGAGATCCTCCAGAACCCTCTTAAAAGCATGTTAATGTACAAGAACAAAAGGAATTGGTACATCATTAGGAAATAATGCAGAATCTTTCTCATAAGTGAAATTTAAGGAAGAGTGATAATGATCATTTTGTGTCTCAGAAAACCAGCATCCTGTCTATGATCAAGTCATTTCCTATTTTAGGTATTAAAGCAGAGTTCAAGTAGGGATTTTGAAAGGTCATTGTCTTAGGTGAGTGTTTCTAGTTTAATGCAATACCTCATAGAAATAAGCATCAACTGCTGATCAGAAATAGGATTTTATCTTGCAACATTAAATGATAGAATATGAAAAGAAATGATAAAATATGAAGAGCCATAAAATTAGAAAGAGAAAAAAAATAAAAGCACATTCACGTTTTATGTGATAGAAGAAAGGGATGAAAGGAGATGGAAGAAATGGGTCCCGGTGATCAAAATAACAGACTAAGAACTAATTTTTATGATGATAAGATGCAGCAGCAAGATTACTAAAGGAAACTGCTGCAATAATCAAGAATAAAAGTGATTTTTAAAAAAAATTAATGCTGAAGCTGTTGGCCAATTTTCAGCCCTAAATTACATGATCAAAGCAAAAGGCTAAGCAGGAAATGTCTGAAGGGTTCAAGTCCCAAAATTACAATTTTTGTAAAGCTCTTGAATTGATGGCTAGTCCTCTGTATGAAAGCATCTAGAGAAAGGCTGAGATTTTCTTTTTGGGGAAATATGATGTGCAGAACTAGATCTATACATTGTCCATACAGGGGTTGTAGAGTGGCATGTGATAATGAAATGACTTAAAGAGAGGATCCTGTGGGGCCAGTGACAGAAAATTCTTTTCAGAAAATTGAAGGAAAGATTGAGGGAGATCACTTGAGAGATGCTGAAATGCATGACTGGGAGAAGTAGAAGAAAGACTAGATATTGAAGAAATATGGATCAATACAGTTTCAGGAAGACTGATATGTTAGAATATGTTGAATACAAGTCTCTGATGAAAGACTTATCTAGGCTATTTTCTATATGTGAAGCATATGCAATGGATAGACTGATAGCTTGGATCAGGAGTAATTCCAGCATTGTCCAGAAACTCATAGAGAGTAATAAGAATTACTTCTGTCTCACTGAAAATGTTCCTTTCATTCTTAGGCCTTGAATTCTCATTCATTCCCTGCAGTAATGCTGCAACAGATTTAAGCTTGATGTATCTCATGTTCTGCTGTAGCAATGTGAGACCTGTGTTTGCTTTTTCTCGCAAATGCATACATACGCTGCTTCTTCTGTCAACCACGTAATGAACATATTGCAACAAACTTACAAAGTAATATATTATCAAATACCATTTGTGTTGCTAACAGCTTGCTACTTATTTGGAAAAGGATCCATGGTAATTTAAAACTGCTAGACTTATTTGAGGTCTGTTTGAAGTTCCAAGTAAAGTAAACTTCAGAGATGTATATGTTTATGAAGAAATGAAGTCCAACAGTAGAAAAAAGGATTGTTGATCATCTGCCAGTAAAAATGCACAAATTTGTAGGTGAGGTATCTTCACTTAACTCCATAGTCTTCTTTGGCACAAATCTTTGTCTTTCAGGGTATAAGGAATAGTGTAAGGGCATGAAGTATTGAGTTCTTGTGCTATTAATTTGGGCAGACAAGCTGATTCTTGTGTGACTTGAGCAGTTTTCAATTGAGTTCTGGCCAGGAACATGCTCATTTTAATCAGACTTTAGGTGAAACTTGAAAACATTATAAAGAAGTAAAACAAATACTCTTAACTTCTGTGTAGCGGTAGAAGAATGTCTGTGTGAAGATGAGTGACCAAGATGTATGCTTTAGAATCTAAATTTTATATCTGACCTATTTATATGGATATGTATGCATATAAATGAATATAAATATATGTGTGCACAGAGACATGAAAAACATATATATGTGTAATGTGTATGTGTTTGTGTGTATACATATATATTTACATGTTGGTCACTTTGAAAGTAATGCCTCCTAATTATTTCCATGGCAACTACAACAAATAGAGCACAATAACTCTATTTGATAGAGCAAATTCTCAGCTACAAAACATTTTCCAAAAGTCGCCACCATTAACTGATTTGTGTGGATGAGCTAATAGTGTGATGACACTGCATGGCTTTCCAGAACATAGCTTGCCTTTCATGTCACTGTCTCTGCTGCTGAAACATGCCATCCACCATCTCACTGTGCTCACATCCATTGTTTGGTATCCATAAAATCTCAGCAAGCTTCAATAAATGTCAATAGGTGCAATTTATTTTTCACACAGAGGAATGACACATCTGTGCTTCATAAGTATGTCCGTGTCAGAAACCATTTTGTCAGTCTGTCCCCCTGCTGCCATCTGTCACATGGCAACTCAGTAATGGAATATGGGCAGGAAGATTGAACCTCTTGCTGTAGTACCAACTTATCTTAAGATTGAAATGAATGTTTCTCTAAGGTTTACTTTAAGTCAATTCTTTCAAAAAAGAGGTGCAGTGGATATTGCAGATTTTCTTTTCAAGACATGAACTTATTGATTTCTAAAGTAAAAATACTGATGTATTCTAAATAATATTTCTTCTTACAACTTCTCAAGGTACTCCTTGGAAAATTTTTACTAGTAGGCCTATTGCTCTAAGTTCTTGGAAAGGAACAGCGAAAAGCTGACACTGTTGGAAATCTAATGAGTCTATTTGAATCATTTCTTGTTGAAATGGTTCTGTATGATAGTTTCAGAGGTATGATTTTATTTTCAGTGTAATAAAATATAGCTGAACAGAAGTTGTGATTAGGATTATAAAAGCAAAATTTAAAAAATCACTACAACAAAATTATTACTTATAATAAAACATATTCTGGTAATTTAAATAAATGTCAAAAATCTGAAAGGCATAAGTAGTTGTCTGAATATGTCTTTCCCCTGACAAAACTGTCAATGTTCAACTGGTACAGTACTAAAGGAAAGCAAATTCTTACAATTACAATGTAATATAAATGGAAATACGAAGTGCAATTTGTCATCGAAATTCACTTCTGAAGAATACTTCAGATTTTAGTGTTTTGTTTACAATCAGAATCAAAATCTTTGTTGGTGGGATATTTTCTATTGACAAAAGACTGCATTGGGAAACAGTGGCGTGTTCTGTACAGTTTGACGGTTTGCTTGCAGTGGGATCCCTAATACCAGGCTTCAACAGCACCGACTGATTGAACCATGCTAGTTACAGTTTGCTGGGTGCTTTGGGCAATGTATGCATCAGCATGAAAGGTTAAATATTAAAAATCTTTAAACCTTTTCCTCTTCTTCTTGGTATAAACGTTTTAAACCAATGTTTCTTCAGTAAGAGGTACTCCGTGTATAAAAAGCACCTATCAATATTTAATGTATATGAGTATATTTATAGATGTATATGTAGAAATGTGAGCCATCTCCCATTTACAGGAGCTTGAAACATGTTATCTATCTATTTTATGTTTTTCTAAATATGAACCCCATACAGTGAATTTGCTATTGTAATATTTTTGCTTTTGTGGACATTGAGGTAGATTTATGATTTTTTTTTTCTGCAGTGTCATAAGAGATGATTTTAGAAGGTAGTGTCTCTATTTTGAATGACTGTTTTCCACATCAATCAGTCAATTGAATATTATTATTCAGAAAACTTTTTAATTTCTGGTGGTGGAGTTGAGGAAAGGATCTATCTTGGGACTCACATGCTTCAGTGGGATGTTCAGAACAAGCTTCTGTTCTTTTTACTGATGCTTGGTTTGACTTGAACATTTTCACTGCTGATGTCACTAGAATGACAGTAAGATAAAAACAAGGAGTTAAATGGTAGCAGAAGTACTTACATCTCTCTTTTTCTTGTAATGTTGTTGTTTCATCTATTCTTTCACAATAAAGTAACCATATTTTCAGAATTGTTTTCACACGGTGATGCTCTGTCTTGTTAGATGTTTTCTGCTTACATGTGCTTGTTTATAAGCAAGGAAAGATAAAATGGAATCTGTCATATACTACAACAGTTACTAGTGAGAGTAAATTAAATTATGGTTGCAGTACTCATGAAATCTTTCTCAGTATGAGCTGGGAACAGAAATGTTCAAATTTAATCTACTTCCATTTTTTTGTTTGTTTCTTTTTAACCTTTTCTCCTTGTTCTAGACACATATTTTTCTCTTTAAAAAATGTAGAAATACCTACCATATATTAAAAAGAAAAAGTTACTTATATGTACATTGTTTGTATTATGTCCAGGGAACACATTTTTAACTTGCTTTCTTCCCCTTAGGATTGAGATCTGCAAAAGTCTTAATATAGCTTCTAACCTTCAAAGACAAAAGGTCAGATATTGGCTAGTACATATCAATTACTTTCCTTGGAATCAAAGGAATTCAGATAATTTGCAGCCATGCAGAATATGTCATAAAAGATATGTTGCATGTACGTCTGTATTGAAAGACCATTACTGATGTTGAAAAAGAAACGCTCAAAGATGAGGAAATGACTGAATTAAATCACTTTGAAGTTGCTGAAGCAGCATTTGAGTTCCTGCTTTAAGTTAAGGGATGTGCTTAAGAATGGTCCAGAATAAGAAACCTTTTATTGAGTCATGAAATTTGTATTTCTCTTTTTGATCTAGACATGAGGAAACTATTGTTAGCTGCAATTCAGAATGGTACATACATGTGTTCTTTTTGTTAAAAAGGCAGTACTTTTATAGCAGGACTGCTGAGGCAAAAGGAATGAATTAGGATACACATGCCTTAGATGATATTTCTCATAGGTAAAAAATGGGAGAGCGAGTAGACATGACAAATGATTTTAACTTCATACCATTGATTAAAATTCATATTGGATTCGCATTTTATGCCTAACTTTACCAGTGCTTATAATCAATTATTCATAGATTTTAATTTATTTTGATTTTCTTTCCAATAGTACTTCCATGCTTTTGTTTAGGAGATGTCAAATGTAAAAATGAAGACTATTAATGGTTCCAAATATTAGTATTTTAGAAATATTTTAGAAATATTACTATTATGTTTACTTCCCTGTTTTGCTGATACTACTTCAGAGAGGCTCTCACTGTTGGGTATTCAGAAATAATTGTAGGCACCTGATTTACTTACACAGTGTTGAAAGAGTAGCTCTTTCTATATGACGTTTTTTGATTCTCTGGATCGTATTTCTACATACATTTTTGATGTTGTCATAGAAACTGATAGATGTAAATGTGTATGCTTACTGTATTCATTTAATGTGCTGGTGGTCGATAGTGTGTGTAGTATGATTGTGGGTGTAATTACTTTAAAATATATATTCAGTGTGCATGTAACGTACTACATTTTTTGGCATGTGATTGTCTTTCTGTATAAGTTTGCAGGTATATATATGCGTAATATTTTTCAATTAATGTATTTTATGATGAAAAACTTGAAAATATTTAACTGTAAGATGTGAAAAAGGTTTGTGTTTATATTTCCAATTTTGTTTAAAACAAAACAAAAACCTATACACACTGGTTACTATGACAACCTCTTAAAAATACCTATAGTGTCTTAGAAAAGGACAGAGCAGTTCTCCAAAGACAAAATGGTAATACATGATTGATTTTTTTTAACGAAGATTGTGCTTTAAAGAACGGTTTGTTTGAATTATGGCGTATAAAAATTATACATATTTGACTTGAAAGAAATATGAGAGCCCTTGATAAGTGTAATACAGAGTTTTACTGGCAAGAAGTAAGGCAGATTTGCAAGAAAGCTCAGTGAGGTTTTTGGCAAAGCCACATGATCACCACAGTAGTGTGATGCTTTGGGATACCATGAGGTCTGTATGCAAAAAAAATGCAACTATCCATGCACAAAGCATCCTCCTACACTTTAAATGAAGTTTTTTTCTTCATTTTCAGTCCAACTTCTAGAAAAAATGGAAGTTTGCTAGTAAATAAATCTGAGCCACAAAACATAGCTAGTTATTTGGTCTGAAAACCATGACTACTCCATGTTCAAGCAGAGCCTGAGCCCTGCTCTGGAGGCCAGGGCATTAGTTGATCACAAGTCACCTTTTGAAGAATTATATAACCTTTTAAAAATATGGAACACTAAAACTAAATTAATGCACTGAATAATATAATCTCAAATATGGGGAAAACAATTTTCTCTGTTTACTAATGTCACCGTTAGGCATTTTTATAATTCATATTCCAGCAATAAACATGGCTCAAAAGCCATGTTGAAGATGATTTCAGAATAGATGAATTAATTGTTATTTGAAGCTGGCATTCATTGGAGCACATTGAGAAGTGATAAAAATAAGTTCTCACACAAGGTAAGAGCTATGTTTTCATTTCTGATGAGGAAAGATCTGAGCAATCCTGTTAGCATGTTGCTGAATTTTGGGTGGAGCTTCTCCTCTGTCTTTAAGGTGGGTGCGATATCATATGTTCTTATATCTGTGCTGGGTGAGCTGTCAAGATTGTACAAAGAATGCAGAGTGTTTTTTTGTTTGTTTGTTTTTTGTTTTTTGTGGCTAGTGAATGATGAAAGCTTTATATGACAAGCGGGGTGCTTTGATCACCAAAATTATTTTAAAAACAGGTTGACATTCAGAAGTGATAATTTTCACCATAATTAAGAAACTGTTTTTCTTCCTTTTACATTTTAAAATGCAGAGAATAGTCTTAGAATTGTGGAAATACAGAATAGTTTGGGTTGGAATTGACCTTGAAGACATCTAGTTCTATCCCCTCCACTATGAACGCCTTCCACTAGACTAGGTTGCTCAAAGTCCCATCTAATCTATCCTTTAATGCTTCAAGGAATGGTGTATCCACAACTTCTATGGGCAACCTGTTTTAGTGACTCAGCATCATCAAAGTGAAGAATTTCTTCATAATATCTAATCAAGATCTATCCTCCTTTAATGTAAAGACATTACCTCTTATCTTGTCACTACCCCTAATAAAAAATTCCTCTAGTGCTTTCCTGTAGACACCCGTTAGGTACTGAAAGACTCCAACAAGGCCTCCCTGTAGCCACTTTCTCCAGATTGAATAACTCCACCTCTCTTAGTCTGTCTTTGTAGGAGAGGTGCTTCACCCCTCTGATCGTCTAGGTGTCCTTCCTTTGGACTGGCTTCAATAGTCCTGTGAGATTATTGGCATGTTAAATCAAAACAACTAAAGGATGTTTCCTTATAATCACATTACCATATAATCAATGAAACACTGTACTGATTATTGGAGTACATGTTATTAGCTTTTTGGATGTTTAACATTTAAGAAAAGGTAAAAAAAAAAAAAAAAAAAAACCAAAAAAAGCTCACAAAGTTCTAAGTTATGTGATGGGGAGCGAAAATTGAGCTGAAAGAGAGTAAATGCACTATTTTTAGAAACAGACTGAAAGAGATCCTAGTTATGATGTGATAGCAGTGAAGAAGTTTAACTTTTCTTTGAGTTGTGCTGCTACTTTAGGCAGAGTATTGTTTATTTTTTCGCTTTGCTTCTTCATGCAGAGGTTGTGGTCTAATCTCATTTAAAACTGTCGAACCTGGGGAAAATGTAGGAGGAAAACACAACAAGAAGAAAACCAGGGATGAGAAACCCTTGGCAACTTTTTCAGGAAGGGATTTTGATATGATAGAATGAATATCAACAAAGCTGAGAAAGTTTTTTTTTTTTTTTTTTTTTTTTTAAATCTCTTAGAAGTCACAATCTACTGAATTTAAAAAGATTAAACTAAAGCTTTGTTGTAACAATTTTAGCCTTAATATTGTCAGAATTGTAAATTATTTTACTTGCAATTCTTGGTAAAATAACATAAGAAGTGCAAATACATTTTAGTAAGCAAGACACATCAAGAGTCATGATTAGCATAATTAAGAGAATAAGCCATGAGAAAAGAAGTAGTTGCTCAAAGATGTGGGAAATCTCTATAAGACTGCATCAAACAAATGATGTTTAAAATCACTGAGCAACATGGGCAGACGTTTTACTCATGTATCTTGACAGTTTCAGAACTTGTGGCAGTACAGTATTACAATGGACATGTTGACAATAATATTGTACGTTAAAATGCTTAGTAAAGTTTAAAGAATTCTTAAGCATTTCTACTGAAACTGTTATAGCCATTTCACTGTCATTCTTTGGTGGGTGAAATACAATATTTATCGTAACTAGAATGGCAGATCTAATCAACTGTAAAAATCAATAGCTAGTTTACATTTTTCAAAATGTGGGAAATAATTTCTTCCAAAAAATAGGGTTGATATAATTTTCCTTGAAATGTTTTTAAAAATTATATTGATGCTGAAGCCCTCTACAGCTTCAAATCATTTAGTCAATTTGAGTAATGGAAGGCAAAGGAGGTCCCATGTGGTCATAAACAGAAATGCATGATGTAGTTCCTTCAAAAAGAAAAAAAAAAAAGCTACAAAGCAGCTCATAATTTAAAACATTAAGAAGCCCATACTCAGAAATGAAAAAGAGTATCTGTCACTTGAAAAGTGTTGTTTGCCTTTTTTTTTTTTTTGGCAAATAAAATATATGTTAATGAAAAAAATCCTGTTTTTTTTTTTTTTTTTTTTTTTTTTAATTAGAATTGTCCAGACTGACCTATCTGGATGCTTTCTTGTGTGACCTACTGTAGGGAACATTACCAGATGGGTTGGACTCAATGATCTCTAGAGGTCCATTTCAACCCCTCCAATTTGATGAAATTTGGTGATTTTCCAACTTAAACATTCTCGCTCAAATTAAAACTTTATTTTTTTATAGAAATTCTTTTTGGTAAAAAACAGAAGATTTTTTTTTTTAATTGCAAGGAAATGAACCAGTCTTACCAAATGTACCTTAGAAGTGGCTGTAAATATGATATTTTAATTTGTCTTCCAGTGAAAATTTTATTTTACTTTAAATAGTAGCTAGCCAAAAACACTGCTGTGATAGAAAGAAGTATGTGTTCCATGAGCTTCTCTGTTTCTTCTACAGCTGAATACCTTGCATAAATGAGGAGGAACTGCAAAATAGCCCATTAGTATGATACTATTTATAGCATGATAATTGAGAATCTATGTATAAACACTCTTTTGCATATAATTAAGTCATCTTAACAGCTGCAAGTAAGTACAAGTTCACCCAAAAAACACTCAAATTCAAGAATGGCGTATATTTTAAATAGTTTATGTAAAGGCTGATAATTCAAGCTGCAAAGGAGGCAGATGACATTTATGTACTTATATATGTTCTTAAAATAGTCATAGGTTAAAGACATTAGTATCTTCCTCCAACATAATTGACACTTGAGGATTAATTATAACCACAATGGTGAAAATTAGGGATGGTTAATTCTGTCTTGTGTAATGAAGCATACAGAGTAATTTATAATTGTATTTACTTTGCTTGTGATATAATTAGATTGATTTGCCATAGTCTTTTCCAAATCAGTGCTGTCACTTACAGAAAGATGAACTCCTACATCCGATAATGTTTAATGAGTTTTTCCGACTATATATGCTCAATAAATAATACGCTCTATCTATAAATAAATTCTGCTTTGCCTAATAAATGTGTATGGAAAGGATTGTATCTACCGTGGATGTGTGCAGAAAGCATTGAGAAATAAAGTCTATTTCAGTGTATAACTTATAAAACAGGGTGTAGTTACATTTTCATAATAATTGAGGGGTTTGGTTTTTTTTTTGTTTTTTTTTTTTTTTTTACTGTTGTACTATTTTTGACTGTTCTACATTTTGATTGAAAATTGTAACAATGTAATATGAGTGCTGGGATACTTTCTTCTATGTCATAAACCCAACTTTTTTAACAGCTTACCTGTTAGCCTAGATTGAGTAAATAATATACTATTTTTTTCCACAAGTTAAACTATTGGATAATTCTGTGATACTGGACATGATATAAAGCTTTGAAATGGAAGCTCAGGAACTTATCTTGTACGTCTTGTTTAAACGTGATGGAAGTCAATACATTTCAGCTGGCTTAATTAGTTTGGGACAGAAATGTTTGTTAAATACCTACATACATGTACCACACATGCACAGCTGTAAATTATTAGTGAAAGCAAATAATGTTGCAGTGAAAGAGAGAGATATGTACTGATATAAAAGTTATGAAGTTCCTGCTGAAAACAAAATTTGCAATAATCAGCAGAATGCTTGTAACTTTATTCTTTGCATATGCTAGTCTTCTAAATGGTCTAGCTCTATGATGAAAAACTTACCTTATTACAAAGACATTACATATTAAACCTAATGTTTCCAGAAGAGCTGAGAGTTGCAGAAAATAAAGACTCTAAATCATGAGCCATATAAGCTCTATGGTCCAAAGCTGTCATTGTCTGTTGAGACTCTGAATAAATGATTCATTAAGTGAAGAAAAAGTACTGGGCTTTGAAAAGAGCTGGGAGGAATGTTCTAAGATATCCTGGGAAAAATCACCCCTGTGACAAATGCATTGCATCCTTTTTTTTTTTTTTTTTTTTTTTTAAAATAAGGATCTGGGGCATTTCATGCAGTAGTTAAATATGAAATTTTGGCTTACTCCATAAGTTCATGAAAAATGCATTGAACTGTTGTCCCTCTATACTCTCCTGCATTAAATGGAGCCTAATTAATCTCTCTAATGGAACTGTATGAGAACATACATGCTGGTTGGAAATCTGTTTTCTTTGAGACTTCTCATTTCCATCATTTCCAGCTTTGAAGTTTCTGATTCTTGGCCTTTATTTCTGCCCCCACATGTATTCCTGATTATTTCTTTATTTAGTGTTGCAACACTTTCTTCTTCGGTTGAAGTATTCATATCCTTTCTTTTAACCTTTGGATGTCACTTTAGTAATGAATCTGCTTTCCTTTCTCCTGCTCAAGTCCTTTGTCTTCATTTTTGAGATTTTTTTTCTAAGTATGATTATTCTGTATCTGCTCCTATTTCTCATTTACATGTTTCATTTGCATAGGAACTGAATTTGGATGTTGGTGCTTTCTTTAACATGTTGTTTCTTCAACTTGAACTGCCATCTCAAGAGTTACCCTGTAAGACAGTTTCTTTGTCCTTTCTTATCCTTCTCCTCAGCAACTTTGGAACTTTGAAAGAAGATGACTGACAATGGGATGTATGAAATGGATGTCCTACTGAGGATAGGCAGGCTTGTTTGTAGTAAGTTTTTGAGAAGAATAGTTGAGTTTATTCTTCAAAATATTTGCAGGCTATTGATATGAACATGTATCTATGCTACAGTGCAAAGTGGGCATGTTCAAACCAGTTCTTTCCACTTCCCATTCTGTCATAGTGGTCCCTCTCAGCTTCTCTTGATGCTTTGTCTCAAATTATAGTATATGTTATTAAGGACAGAGTCTGTATTTGCAGATTTACTCCTGAGGACCCGCAGACTTGCCTGAAGACTTTGAATTGTACAACACTATAGATAATAACTGCAATTAATGTGAAGATTCTAACCCAGCTTCCTCAAGGGAAGGACTTACTGCACTGTAAACCCCTCCTTTGCTACTTCATAGATTTAATCCTGCAAGAATATGAGCTTTCTGCAGCCAATTGGAATCCTGATTGCAATTTGCAAAACTTCACACCACAGGAAGGGACAGAGGAGTCTTGTTTTTATTTTTCTTTACAGATGGTCTAAAAATCATATTTAATAGATTTTTTGCATAAGAGGTTTTTGAATCTTTGTAGCACCAACGGTAGGGAATAATGATTACCTTTTCTTAAAAAATAATTTCATGCAAACTCCAAGGGAGTAATTTTTAGATGCCATAGGTGCAAATAGAATTACACCATAGTGTGGAGTGGTAGACTACAGTGCATCTTGTTAATGTTTCAGTACTTAATCTCTGAGTCATTTTAATTTGGAACTGAAAATGAAAACATAAAAATCAGAAAATATTTCATTAAATACTAGAAAGATCATTTGTGACGTTCTAACTAAATAAGTAAACACTTTTCCTGGTATCAGTAGTAGCAAAAAGAAAAACATTTCAGCTTAATAGTTTGACAGATTTGTATGAAAAGAGACAACAGGAGCAGAGAGAAAATGGAAAGGCACTCTGTTGTTTAAACAAGAACAGTGAAGGCAATACAGCATAGCTAAAGGAAGGAAAGCACTTTAATTTACAATAAATTTGTAAATATGACTTTTTTTTTTGCCATCTTGGCAGAGAATACTAGCTGCTTTTTGGAAGGAAAAATTAAAATACTGTCGTAGCTTAAATACTCTTCAAGACAGACAAGTTTTGAAATCTAGCAAAACTGTTTTGACTCTCAATTGAATAATTCTAGGTTTTTCTAAATAAGGAATACATAATCATAGCACCATAAAAACATAGAAAATCTGAAATTATACCTTTTATAAAAAGGTGCATCTAGTGGAAGGATAAAAATACAAAATGGCTTAACGTTTCCCGTTACTTACTAAGTGCTAGAAGACCGTGATAGTGCTGTCGACAAAATTCTTACTTAATTCCTAGTTTATATTGCTTTCCAGAATGCATAACATTTGTATAAATGTATAACATTTATATTAAAAACGTAAAAATAATTATACACATGAATTCAAGTTCAGATTGAATCCGACTGGAGAATGCAGTAAGATGGATTAAATAGACTGCCATTGACTTTGGCAGATCAGATGAAGTTATGGAACTATGCAGTGATCGCAGATAATATGGGAATATAAAGGACGTCTGGTGTGATTCTATGTTTTTTCATAATCACAAAAGGAAGTTGTCTCATAACACCTCTAACATCTTGGTCCAAAGCAAATCGAAAGCAAATTGACATCAACAATTTAGCAAGGAAAAGAAAAACTTTCCATGTTCTTTTAAATTTCATTTGCACAGAATCTAAATGTTACTTTTATTCTTGTAACACAGACCATTGTATAATCTACCTTGTAAGTCAGGAGCCTTTCCATAGGCAGAGTTGGAAGACTCTTTCAGACACTCATATACAGAAATAAAGATATCACTCATCTCTATTAACTTGTCATGTACTGTGCAGTTAGTGCATGCATTTCGAAGAGCTTTATATTTGTTTGTAATTTGTTTATATTTGTTTGTTGCAGAGTATAATTTTACATGAATGTTGAAAAGATTATGTGAAAGCAACTGACCTGTCTTTTTTTTTTTTTTTTTCTTTTTTTTCTGTATATGAAGTGTATGCACAACAATATTTCAGTGCTGAGTTACTTCCCGTCCTTTTATGAAGTAGTAGAATTTTGTCCTGGGAGATTTCTAAAGAACTGTTCTTACATCTTCTTCCTTAAATAGTTTTACTAAGTATAATCTTGCCAAAGACATAATTTGTCTTGTCTAAGAGTTTTTAATTGTACCAGTGTTGCTCTTGAATATCTGAAATAATTTTAACTGCGATATTATTCAGCCTCTGACCCTATATGCCAAATGAAGTTTAGCCAAACATAACATTTTTTCTTTTTCTAAGTAGTAGTAGTAAATGTCAGAATCATTGCTGAGATGTTATTTCTTATATAATATAACGTAGTATACTTAGTAGAAACGAGTTTGAGGCATTGGAAACAAATTTTCTTCTTTTTCTGCTGAATGTTAGACAGCCTTTGGTAAATCATATTTTCACTAGAAGACTGGATGATGCTTAAGATAAAGTTGCTAACCGTATTTCATTAGACTTGCAAGTTAGTGTGCATTGTTGCATTGCCAAAACTTGAAGACTTTGAACCCGAGAGCAATTTTGCAACTAACATAAGTGTCATATTGGAGGTGTCCTTGGTTAGCTGAGATATCCTCAGAAGGCTACCGTAGGTTACCTGTGTCCCTGTGAAACAGCAGCTGGATTATACCCTGAGGCAAAACAAATTATTTCACATGCTGGCATGTTCATTTAACGTGATTTCTTGTAATTTCAGGGAGAGATTTGAAAATGTCACATGCCAATATTCCATAATCCCTAAAATAATAAATCATGAAGGTTACCTCCAAGAAATTGACTGATTTGTGTTTTCCATGTGGAAAGTTTTTCAGAAAACATGTGATAGAAGTATTTGAGAGAGAATGTTGCAGATAAAGGTAGCAGATAAGTAAGGCTAGGACAATATTGTTTTTTACATCAGTCCTATTTTACCTTTTTCTCCTTATACATTTGTTAGAAAGTTTCCTCTTCTTTTCTTCTTCCTTCCCACCTCTACCTCCTCATCTGTGATTGAATGTAGCTTCTGTATGCCTAAGAAACACTTTCTGTCTGAAACTGTTTCACATGGAGATAAATGATTTTTACACTAGGACATTAGTATCCCAAGCAAAATTATAGGCACTGTGCCCAGGTGTGTAAAAGCTATGATGTATATTGCAGAACCTCTGCCAAAATAGTGTTTTATTTATGTTTACCAGGGGTGGTAATTCCTTTTTTTTGCTTGAACCTGTTACAGAGAAACTTAAGACATGACAAATTGTAACTGCACTTTTTATGTAATGAAGCTGTTAAAAAGGTTTTGTGTTAAAAAAAAAAAAAATAATAATAATACAAAGAACAATTTTTGTGTGTTTTAAATCCAAATGAATAATTATTTTATCAAGTTAAAAATGCCAGTTTAACTTGACTTTTAGGTTCATTGCTCTTCCAAAATGAGAAGCGTTGTTCCGGACAGTTCAAATTTGATTGAAATTGGATTCTAAAATACCATTGCTGGAAAACAAATGAACTTTGTGTTTCTCTTGTTGTCATAAGTTTTAATAATACTTCTGTTAGAGAAGGGATACTTATAACTTCTAGATGTAATGTCTTTTGATGGTCCCACTCTGCATATAGGTCAGAAATTTTTGCCATCAGTTCCGGTGAAAGTTAGGGTGCAGGGTGTTTATTGAATGCTATTGACTTACTTGCAAACCAGCTAAAGGTTTTTTTTTAAATGAAGATTCCTGTAAATAATTATTTTTGAATTTATCAACCTACTTACATAATGACCTGTCATAACATGCTTCTGGGCACATCTCTTCTCTCCTAAGAGACAGCTTGTGTTTGCTATAAGGCTCATATGTAAATTCCAGCTCTGTGTTCCTATTCAGAAAAACTTTGAATTTAATCTCAATCATTTTCTCATCAACAGACAAGGCAGAGGGATCTTGTTGGTATTTCACCTGGATTTACTGCTCAGCATGACTATAAGCAGATACATTTTGTGCTGTCATTATGGAAGTATCTATGTGTTGTGACACTAAGCTGAAATGCTATCTCAAATTTTTGTGTCACTGTCCGTGGCTGTATAGAAAAAATAGATATTGCTTGTTCATAGATCTGAAATTGGAATATCTCATACAACTGAGAATATGCTTGTCATTACATGTGTCTTATAAGTAATACCATTTATATCATATTTCCATTTTGGAAGCTGTTACTACTCAGTAACATAATTACCATGTTTGGAACATTACTGCTGTATGCAGGGTTGCCGCAGTTTTTCCTTATATGCAACACTCTACGTACTTATGGATTGGTAAGAAAATGCCCAAATTCACACATTTTCAATTGTTAATGCTGTTTTAATCACTGGATATACTAGGAATTGGCTGTAAAAGAGGTCTAGAGTTGTTAATCCTGGTGGCTTATCAGCTTTTTTGCTGTGGACATCAGCACTGGCATTAATATTCAGGATTTCCTGTCTATTTCTTTTACCACTAACTCAAGCAATCTTACTGAAAAAATGTTTAGGGTAATACCAAACTAAACACTGTACATGAATTTGATATTTCTTATGCTTTAATTATTTGAAATCTTGATAATAGAAATTTAGTAAAATATGTATAACCACTTAATAATGATGCTTTTAACTACTTGTCTATGTCCACATTCAGGACAATTACTTGCAATTGCTGACTGAACAGCATTAGGAACATAGTTTTTATTAGATAGAAATACCAAATACTGCTGTCTTAAACATCCTATTAAATTCAGAATGTTAACATAATTTGACTGTTGCTCTGTGCCATTTAGGTAACTGATTCATGGAAAGTAAGGGGGTAAAAGAATATAAATCTCCTTCTGTTGAAGTCATTGGCAAAGCCTGTATACATTTTAGACCTGAATGATACCTCAGATGTTTTTAAATTGTGCTTTTCTATAAAAAGAAATTTTAGAATGGCATTTTCTTATTGTTTAGACATAGTCCAATTTAATATTAAGGATTCTACTTCCTTTTTGTAACAGATAATGGTTTGATTTTTGTTGTTGCTGTTAAGAAGAGTCAGCATTAGGATGATGTAAGACACATTGTATTCTTTCATGTGCACCAATGGCTGCTGTGCAGGCATTATGGTTGTTATTTATCTGTTGTGAAGAAGACCCTGATCCCTGATTGTGTCCACAGAGTCTTCTAACATTTTGCTATGGAAACCCTTTCCTTGTTTTTTTTTTTTTGTTTTTTTTTTTTTTTTTTTTTTATTTTACTTTTATTTTTAATTTTTATTATACCATGTTTCTCATTCTAGAAATTATACTTTTTGAGTAATATGTAATTTTGCATGGTATCATGGATAGGAACTTTAAAATTCTGAACAACAGATCCAATCAGAGCCTTAGGAAAATGTTTGTGAAATTTGAATAGTGAAGGAAAAATAAATATTCATAGAGCAGTTACTGAAAAATACCTCAAAGTGATTATGCAGATTCTCACTCTTTGATTGACTAATGATAGGTTTCAGGCAATCACAGTAAAGGGAATGGCACATTATGTGTTTATTTCATAATTAACTTGTGCAAATCAGACAACTATAGTTAATCAGAATGCAAGAATGTAGGTAAGTTTTGAGAAAAAATAATGTGAGATTATTTCAGTAATGTAACAACACTTGTGATCTGAAACTTAAAAAAAGTAAAATCTTGCAAGAGTGAGAAAGAATGGAGAAGATGTAGGTAAATATTGGGCCAATCATTGCATGTGAGACTTAGTGATTTAGAAAAACACATGGCATCTTTATCAGCTCCACCTGCCTGGCTATTTTAACAGCTGCTCTAGTTCAAGGTTGTTAAACCCAGGAGAACTTATTTAGTCTTTTACTAGAAGACAGGCTGTTTTGCTCAACAATCTTACCTATCAAAATAGTTGAATTAGTGAGAGCATTTGAAAAATATATATGGTATTAGTTTAATAACAGTGACTAGAAATTCTGTTTATTTATTTAATGTTTGTTGCTTGGAAGATGATCAAGAATTTCAAATAGATGCCATTCACTATTTCCTTGAAATCTTCACTGGAGAGCTATGGTTTATCTGTCTACCAGTAGATAGATAATTTTTTTTATTTGGGATCTTACTTATTTTTTTAAATAAATACTGAAAATGAAAATAATGGCTGTTCTGCACATACACAAAGATTTATTTAATTCATCCCTTCTGAGGTTCATCTTGTAAAATGATCTTCCAGCTTGAAGTGCTCTTAAATTATTTGCAATTTTAAAGCAGATCTTTCCACACTAACTTCCTGTATAGTAGTGCAGGCTGAGAAGGGTTTTTTGGGTTACTTCAGATAAATTGGCTTAAGAAGAATAGGAGCTTTCATCATTTTTATACTTTCCACCTATTTGATACAGTTCAATATTTGGCCTTCTTTGCCTTTCTGTTTGATTATTTTGTTAAATATATATTTTTCAATATACAGGCCTACTAGAAAATTTGGTCAAAACATGAATATATAGTAAGTAATGGGGAAATAATGGAGAATCATTAATGCGGAGCAAGGATAGTGTATGTCACCATTTTAATAACTGCATTATTCTCAATATGGTTTTTACTACACCAGAATTGAGTGCAGACTGAAGAAGAGAAGGCTCCACGGAGACCTGATAGTGGCCTTTCAGTATCTAAAGGCCTGCTATAAGAAAGAAAGGGACAGATTCTTTAGCAGGGTCTGTCGTAATAAGACGAAGGGAGGAGAGATTTAGATTGGCTTTAAGGAAAAGCTTTTAGAAATAAGTGTACTTAAACACTGAAACAGGTTGCCTGGAGAGGTAGAGGATGCCTGGTCCTTGGAGAGATTTAAGATCAGACTCTGAGCAATCTGATCTGTTCATGCAGGGGAGTTGGACTGGATGACCTTTAAAGGTTCCTTCTAACTGAAAATATTCTATGGTTCTATGTGATAAAATCTGTAGACTAGAATTATGAATTTGCTACAAATAGAGTTAAGTGAAATAAATTCTGCATGTTTATAATTAAAGAATCATTAACAGAAAATGATAATAGATATGCAAATAAAAGTAATAGGTAAACAACCATTACCTTTAGCATACTACAGACATCTTACAAAATAAGTTTTCTAGATATATTGAGAATACAGCAGCAAATTTATTGGCACAATATTTGACATGCCAATAGAATTTAGCATATATCAGGTACAGAAAATCAGAGTTCCTTCAGTATGGGTTGTCACTGTCTCATGGTTTACTGTGAGTCTCAGGAAGTGTGCTTACTACCTTTCCTAAGTTTCAGTTGCTGAACTCTGAACTTGTATCCTTTGAATTACAGCAAAAATACTGCTAAAAAGTAAATTTTAGTTCTCCGTTGTGCAAAGAAAATGTTAAAAATGTGAATGCAATGTGCTGGGAATGTGAATAGAAAGAGCATTAGGTAATCTTTGCTATTTATTGGTATTTTTGTTTGTTTGTTTTTTGAAAGAATGAGTCTTTATTGGAGTGCCATTGCACTCCTTTCAGACAGCTAGCAGCTATAATGTGCAGGAAACAGTACAGAAAATCTCCCTGAATGTTCTTAGGATTGTGTTTTTTTTTTTTTTTTTTTTTGTCCTATTCATATTCACTTCTTTTTAGGAAATGTCGAGAGGAGAGAACCCTAAAGATTTTTGCAACTTTTTATTTTAATCTCAGTAAAATTAATTAAAATATTCTTGAAGGAACTTAACATCCTATGAATATGTTCCATACTGCTTTTGGTTACATCAAAACAGAAGAGTAAGGTCTAAAACTTCTTCTACAATCTACATCCAGATTAATTACAGCTCAGCGGAATAAATTAGCATCAGAGTATGTATTTTTGAATACTCTTTTTCTATACCTTAAGTTAATATTTTATTCACATAAACCCACTAAGAGTACAAAGTATTTTGGATTTAATTACATTTGGTATGTCAAACTATCTTGATTTACTTTTCTCTTCTCTTCAATGCTTTTATTAGCAAATGTCTCCTGTGAATATGCATTCTATAGATAGATTGCTCACCATGAACACTGCAGAAAGTAGAACAAAGGACAATTTGTATTACTGTACCTCCATTGAAATATGATTCCAAGTTTAAAGGCCTTAAGTGACTGGGATAGCTTAAAGTAAATTGTTATTTTAACAGTGCAAAGGTGTTGAAATTGTGTCCCTTGTGCAATACACTGTAGTAACATAGTTCATCTTCCTTTGCAGTGAGCTCTGCCACTGATCTGTTATGAAGATATTAAACAAGGACTGAAACTTAATTACTATTACTGAAACTTAATTACTCAAATGACTCTGATTTATGGTGACAGGCTTTCTTATTTGCAGTCCTGCAGTCGTCATCAGAAAGTATTCTTCAGCTAACTGGTATTTTGACCAACATTTGGATAAGTATTCAGTCTGTAGTCCACTCTTTCTACTTGGCTAAGAACTAGGTAATGTTTTTGTTCTTGAAAACTGGAAGAACTGTCATTTATTTCTACTTTTGAGCTTTGTCAAATGCAACACAATTGTCTGAAAATGAAAAATTCAGGAATGACATCAGAATTTTACATGAGAATACTTGTAAAGAATCCCACAGAGAGATCAATGATAGATTAGAAAAGAATACTTTCCTTGCCTGACTCAATTACTTCTCATGTTCCTTTTCTATAAATGCATAAAACGATGACAAGGCAATGTGGCAGATAAAGGCGCAGGCCTGTTATATAGAAATAACAAAGAATGAATAGAAATGGAGCGTTGTGAAGAGTTGCATGAATATTTGCACAAGCAGTCATGGAGTATCAATAGAAGGGAATGTGAGTGTTACAGGAATAGCTTAGAGTTATGTAACAGGAGAGAGAAGCATGAGAAGAAAGGGAAAGTATATAGAGTAGAACTAGGAAATTTTTAGTACATTTTATGATAAATTGAAAAAAAAAAAAAAAAAAAGACTATTTCAGAGTATTACCTTTGGTCCAGGTCACTTAATGCTAGCCAAATTTCTATATGCTCTGCTTAACTTGCCAGCTTAAAATTGCTTGGACTGGTAAGGTCACAACTCTTCATTGGTATTGGGTTTGAAAGTGGGAATACAAGGAAGCATAATCATCTCTGAAAAGCTAGTGGATGGAATGGGGTTATTAACATCATTTACAAGTTGAGACTATATACATAGCATATACATTCCTATTTACAGTTACTTATTTACTTTAGTTTTTGAGTACAGAGCCTTTATTTTGATGGATAGCAAGTAAAGTTCTCTTAATAAAGGAAATCCTCGTGCACTACAATGAATATTTCAGATTTTTTTTTTTAATTGATTTAAGGATGTAGTTCAAGAGGACACAAAAAGCTCATATTTCCATACTAAAAATGCTGAAGACAAATGACAATTCCACATTTGTTTCTTTTTATCTCTATCTTCAGAGAATGCAAGGTTATGCAAAAAATTACAGATTTGCCACAATTCCTTCTACTTATCTCCTGAAGCAGCCATTAAAATCAAATGTTGTTTAGTTCTTGACAAGCTCTCCCCCTTCTGTTGGTGATAGCTTTAGAGAGTGTCCTCTATATTTTATCATTTTAGATCTCCTTTCCATTAAGCGTAGCTATAACAAAGGCAATGTGCAGTATTAGATGCCAATTGTATCTTATAATAAAGCTTGGGAAAAATGCAGTTTGCTACATGGTTTTCTAGATGCCAAACATACATTTTAATGTGAAAGGGGAGAGCGGAGAGCTCTCGCGTTTTCAAGCGGCACTGAACTCACAGGCTCCAGTATGCTGCAGCTGAATGCCTCTTAGATCACAACGTGAAAAGCTGCAGATTAACTGTGTTTAGATGCATGAGTTTGATGTAACATCAGCTTGCTTGAATTAATGTCCTGTGACAAGCCCTCCCTTGCAAACCTTGAGAAGCAAACTGTTCCTTTGTCTACATGTTTAAGCTTGGCTACAGCCTCTTGTAGATTCTGCATTACTCCTCACATACTGTTTTTTGGACAAAGTCGAGCCATCGTCTATGAAGGACTAACTACCCAAAGGGTATAAACCAAATTGCTAGTGCTTTATTTGGCTTTGACACTTCTCAGTGTGATCTTAACTGCCTTTTGTAAAACAAGCAGGCAAGGGGAAGGCTCCAGAGACTTTCTTCTATTCATTTCTGTAATAGTTTTCTTGCCACGGGAGGCTTAAGAAGATTTGTACTGCCTGCTTTCTTTTCATTAGCAGTGAGTGCAATGCTGTTGGGTAAGTTAATGTGTGAGACTATAAAAAGAAAAGCACAAGAATTAAAAAAAAAGTGTCATTTCTGATTAATCAATTTTTAATGTTATTTTTAATTTATTCTGTATGGTGTGTGCAGAAAAATGAATATTGTGTACCAGTTTAGATATTTCCAATTGTTCTCAACCAGACAGAGAATTAGAATCTAGCTTTAGTCTGTTTGCTGAATGGAATACTATGCTTCACTGTATTTCAGCAGGAAGATGTTAAAATTCTCATTATTAGACTGAGAAAGAAACCTGATTGAATTTTCAATGCAACCGTACCTCCTGTCATAAAATGTAATAACATTTAATTATTTCTTTATACTTCTCTATACAACAAAATCTATCAGTCTTTGAGACTTTGACCACTGTATTGCACTTACCTTCTCTGCTTAAATTACCATTAAATGCATTTCCTTTGTGTTTCTTTATGACTATTTACTTGAATGAAAGCTAAGCACATTTGTTGAGAAAATCCCAAAGTTTTCAAATGACTTTAGCACAGCAACAAACTCCTTAGCACAATAACAAACATATTTGCTTCAGGTTTTAATTTGAGTGTATATGCAGGCGCTTTCTATGATTAGTTTTGTGTGGCAGTTAATGTGTGCATTTATTCAATATGTATACAGGATAGCTCTTCTTTTTTTTTTTTTTTTTTTTTTTTTAATTATTAATTTTGTCACTGTTAGCATTTTCTCCAAATCTCTGATCTCATAAAAATTGTTATGGATAATGCAGAATGGATAATGAATGTATATTTGTCTTAGAGAATAATCCTTCTAGAGGGTGAATCATACAGTCTAAAGTCTGTGTCCAAAGGATGATACACATGCTTGACATACATAAAGAAGAATAAACATGATTATAAATGTTAATAATCATTAAAGGATTATTGGTTGCTATATATCTGAACTTTTAATCATGCTGTTCATCAGCAGCAAATGTGATCTTATTTAATATTTTTGTTATTTGCTGTATTATGCATGTTTGTTTCCTTTCCTTTTGTCTGCCAGCACACAGTTAAACTTCTCTACTGGGGTATAAGGGATAGAGTAGAGACTTAAAAAAAAAAAATAAAATAAAAAAAAAAATAAAAATTACTGGTAACTCAGCAGCTACAATTCTGCAATTCTATAGAAATTATCTCTTTTTAGGGAGGGTGAGCAGGGCAACACTTCTCTGCTTATTAGACCAGCAGTTTAATATGTACAAAGTAGTTCTTAGTGAAATATATGGTGGTATTTGCTTTAGTATTTTTTGTTGTTGTTGCTTTGTGGAGCTTTTTCTTTTTAAATGCCGAGTTTCATTGTTTTTTTTTTTTGTTTTCTGGACAGTTACTAGTGTACTCCTGGAGATTTTGAAATATCCAAGCAGAGATTACTGCTGATAGATGTAGCTCAGCACTATTTCATATTTATAGAAATCACATTGCCTCCAGTCACACTTGTCAGCAACTCTGCTCTTTTGAATCCCAGTTGCCCAAGAGCTTTAGCTTAAAGCACTGGCAGTATGTGATCTCATTAATCAAGGAACAAATTATACTCTATATTATTTTTATTTGCATGCACATGACTAGAAATTACCAGCTGCAGTTTTTCTGCTCTCAGAAGACTGTAGTAGCTGCTTGATGCTTTACTTGTATTCTATTTGTGTCATTTTAGTAAGAAAGATAAATGATTCACTAATCATCTAGCATAGATCATAATCTAAAAATGGCCCTTACTCATAAGAAGTTGTATGGGGAAGTAAAGCTCCTTACTTAAATCTTAAATTAGTTATGGAAGCATTTGAGTCTCAAAAGGAATTTATAACTTCATCAAGTTCTGTGTGTGGATTTTTTTATTTTTTTTATTTTTTGTCTAGGAAGTAATATCCTCTTCCATATTGGATCTGGTAATTTATTTTTGTTGGCTACAACAGATCAGCATTGATTTGGAAAATAGGGCTGCTTAGCAAATCTGAAAGTCCATTCAGCCCTTCTGCAGGAGGTCAAGGTTAGGTTGACTAAATTCAGGTAACTCTAAGATTTTGTTCTCTGTCATAATTAGAACACTTCTGAATAGTATGTGTGCACAAACATATATAAACACAACACATGAACATATTTTTTGAAATTTAATATGATTAATTTTTTAGTCTCTCTTCAAGCATTAATGCTGTTTACATGATAGATATTTCTGTAATTTCTTGAAAAATTTTATCCAGTGCTAACCATGGTATAAAATTATTTATCGCTGATGTCAGTAACAAATTTTAAATAGTGAATAGTGAATTTATCATATTACCTCTGTTCAGTACTTCATTTAGAGTGTATAAACCAGAAAAAAAAATTGCTACAGTAGCCTAGGATTGAACTTTTGGAGCCATGTTCTGTAAAGTAGAAGCGCAGAGTTGCTTATACTGAAAAAAGATTCAGTGTTATTCTGATTTATTCCAGCTTCCTCTAACTTTCAAACAGTTTGGAAGACATTTAAGTTAAAAAAATAAATAAATAAATGCAGTGTACTGCCTTAAAAATTTTAAAATAAAAAATGTGATGCATACATTTTTTTTCTGTTACAAGCAATTATGTGGGCTTTTTTTTTTCCTTTTGAAAGTTTTTGCTACGTACGTTTGTTTATAAGACATTTTATAATTATAGAAAAAAATCACTTAGCTTTTCAGCAGAGCATAACCTGTAATAACTCTTTGCAGAGACTATTTTTTATGGTCTCCAAGGACTGTGATCAGCAATCTTTATTCACTCTAACTCCCATTGAGTTTGATAGGCATTTTTATGATTAAAAGAACAAATAGGGAATGCTGAATAGAGTTAGCTTATTTAAATGCAAGCAAATATTTTAGGCTATATTTTCATAGGAGAATTAAGAGTCTAGTTACATACAGAAGAAGCCAAGCTCTCCTGCAGTATTTGAGTGCCAAAAAGATGGCATCTACTATTTTGGAGCTATTTGTTACTTTGACAGCATAGCTGCAAGCTACATTGCATCAGATAAACCCTTAATTTTACATAACAAATAATGAAGTTTTGCTGCTTCATTTACTCTGTTCAAATGATTAAAAGAGATTAACTTTGCTTTACATCACTCTAAATTAATTCCAGATGCTATGGCTTCTATTGAGACCTACTGTTAATTTTTGAAATATTTGTATGGGATTTTTCTTCTCCCTATATAGCATAGTACTCGTTATAGTGTGCACTAAGACACCTTCTCAGTATATGACACCCTTTAAGGGAAAAACATTGACAAGTAATTTGGGAAAAAGTTTATAATGTTTGTTGTGCTATTCGGGTGGGACTCTGGAGAGGACAGTTAGAGGGTCCACAGAAAGTCCCACAGAAGAAATGAGTATGAATCATAGTATAAATCAGGAGAGGAATGAGGACAGAGAACTACGGAATGTTGAAGGAGTCTTAGTGAGATGGGAAGCCTGCCTGATCCCTTGCACAGATGTTGAAGATGGATTGTAGAGTTCCTTAAGATGGATTGTAAAGTTCCTTTATAAAAATCATTTTTTTTAAAAAGATCGTATCCTGAAGGAGAGGCATTTTAGTGAGATGAAATGGATCTTTCAAAGGTAAGACTTGGCTCAGAAGGAACTAAAATGGAGTTAGGAATTCAAATACATTGGAAGGGTAAGGGCTTAGTTCCCCATTGAAGAAGGCCTATTATGCAATAGCCCAGTTTTGTACTGTGATTTGAAAATTCTTTGGGATCTTTAGCGTCAGCTAAAAGTATAGGCAGCATCTGCAGGACCATCTATGCCATAAGAGGATATTTCAGGGTGGACGGATACAGATGAACTCCAGTTCTTTCTGTTCTGCAGGCTAACCAGAATTGAGGCCTCTTTGGTCTGAAAGTGATGCACTGATGTTAGTGTATGTGGTGACCAACCAACTTTTTTCCATCTCACCATGACAAACTGACTATGCAGGTTCTGGATTGGAGCTGTTTGGACAGCAGCCAGCTTGAAGAAAAAGCAGAGGGTAGATCTTTCCTATGCTACCTAGTATGTGCAATGTGATGTTTCTGTGTAACAAGTGTAAACAAAACTGTCTAGATTAATGGACTGTGGAAGAGAAGCATAGTGTATTAGAATGCTTTCAAAGGGAGTTTGTTGAGCATTTTTCCAGCTTACAACATGAGCATGCTGAGATTACAATATTGTTTGCCAAGAGTTGTCTATACAGCTTGTGGAATACTCTTGCGAGAGCTGCTTTTCTTGAGTTGTTGTCAGTGGTTTAAGGGCTGGTCCGGCCCGGTTCCGTGACTAGCAGGGTGGAGGGATTTCACAAAATCCGCGCCTCTGGAAAAGGGAACAGGGGACCCCAAAATAGTTATAAACAGCAGCAACAATATGGGGAGAAACAAACTAATTTACTAAATATAGTATTGGAATGCAAGATAAGACACTATAATACAATATAATTAGAATTGAAGCTAATGAATCAAATACAATGAGAGAATGTCCGAAAGGTTGGATAGGCCTCACCATAACGCTGAGGTGAGATGTGCAGTCCGGTTGAGCAGCAGGGA
>JAOWBP010055416.1:0-43999 GCA_028571105.1 Tragopan temminckii
CGCCGAAAGGGGGGCCAGGGCGGGGCGTGCGGGTGGGGGGAGATCGGGTTTGAGAGCGGGAGGAGCTGGGGGGGAAGTGTCAGATCTGAAAGGGAGGAGTAAAGGGAGGATTGGGAAAGGCAGAGCCAGGAGGGAGTGCGGCAGCAGGCTGAGAGCCACTTGGGAGGCACTGGCAGGAGAAGGGGAAGGCAGGTAAGGGAATTGCTGCCTGGGGCAGGTGAGGGGCCATGTGGGGAGGGAGAGGCTGGGGGTGCTGCAGAGTATTGACTCCTTGGGGCCTCTTCAGCATCTCTGCCCCGGGCCTGCTGCTGTCCTAGCCCCATTGTGTTCCCCAGAACTGCTGTGCTAGCCACGTGCTTATGTGCGGAGAGCACCATTCCCTACTGGGAGGGTCCCCAGCACTGCAGGCAAGTGGGGCAGAGGCCATGGGACAAGTGGGAACAGTGGGGCTGTCCCTTCTTTGTTGGCACGGAGGTCTCTTTCCCATCGGTTGGTTTTTTGGACAGCTCAGTGCCTGCTGGTCTCCTGCTCTCCTCACTCCCCCTCTTGTGCAGTGAACCCAGCACAAAATTTGAGGGTCCCCTGGTGCACAGGTGGGGTGGTGGAGATGGGTCTGTAGGACAGGTCGTGAGCTGGTGACAGTGTGTGGAGCCCTAAGAAATGCTGAAGTTCTTCACCAAAGTCCTGCAGGGCGTAGGGGCCTGTGCCCACTTGGTGCCTCAGCTCCCACCATGCCTGTGGGAGCGGTTCCTGCATTGATACCCCATCCCCTCACCCAGAGGGCGTCCTCCCAGGCTGCCTGCCTCATCCAGAGGCCCTCTGGTATCTGCACATCAATGGGCTCTGGAGTGCATGGAGGGAGGGGAGTGGAAGAAGCCCTAATCCGGCCCATTCATCCGAGAGGCAGCGTGGGCTTTTGTGGCGCCTTCAGATGCTGGACCAGGCAGGGGATGAGGGGAGATTGGTGGTTTCTTGCTTTGTGGGACCTTTGTCTGCCCCATGCACCTTGCTCCTGGGGGAGGTCACAGGGCTGTGGTTTTTGAGGTCATCTTTCTGTCCCCACATTTGACCTGGGAGGTGACACACAGGGTTTCTCCACCTCTTTCTTCCTATGTAAAAAGGATGGCTTGCGTTTGGAGAGCAGGAGCCCTGCAGGTGCCTCCAGCTGCGTGCGTGGGCACAGTGGTGCTTCCCCCATTGGGCTGGGACGTGAGGACAAAGCAGATAGTGTAGTGCCATGGAGCAGCATCTCAGAGTGGTGAGAGCAGCGTGCCCAAGTCCCCTCTGCTTCCCCCACCTCCTCCAGCCACCCCCAGGCCGTGTGTTCCTTTAAGCTGATGCTCCAGACTGCTTGGGATCTTTCTAGTGTGACACCAGACTTCACCAGGGCAGGTAGCTGCATTCAGCCTGAGGAAAAAGTGGAGGCGTTTGACCTACTGGGATCTTGGGAGGGGACAAGGGATGCCGCTGGAGTTCCCCCATGCCCCTGCTGGCAGGAGGGCTGGGAAGTCAGCCAGTGGGCCGGGCTGGGGCTCCTCGCTTATCTCAGCATGGGCTGAGCTCCCTGGCGGCACAGCTTGCCCAGCCCAGCCATGTCCTTCAGGCTTTGCCTCAAGTGCAGTGGGGGAGGGTTCTGCACTCCCTCCCAAGGGCAGGCACTGGGAAGCAGTCCAGAACCAGGGATCTTACACCCGGAGGATGCCGAGGGCTGTTGGTGACCCTGCTCTCTGCTTCCTTGTCCTTCCAGGCTCTAGGATGCTGGGGCCAGCCAGACTGGGCCTGCCCACCTGATCCTTGGCACCCGCTCCCGCCAGCCCATCATGTTGTGCTCCTGGCGTGTCAAGCTGAAGCTGCTGCTCGCTACCGTCACCCTTGCCGTCCTCCTCTCCTGGCTCTACCTCTTCGTGGGCAGCCTTGAATGTGAGTGGATCTTTCTCCCTCGGTTCCTGGGAAGGTCCCCGGCACAGAGTGGGCTGGAGAGGCCAAGGCCATAGGAGGGCTGCTGTATGGCTGTGGGTGTACTGGTCTTTAGAGCCCCAGGGGTTTTTCTGGGCACTGCTGGACCAGAGCTGTGATGTTGGGCTCGTGGGGTGTCCTAGGACCTCTCTGATCAGGTTGGGGCTCTGCCCCCATCCCCATGCAGTCCCTTCTGGTTTACCACTGCCCTCTTGCCATGCCCACATGTTCCACCCCGTGTCAGCCCACCATGTCCCCGCAGACGGCCGCTTTCTCCTGCTGCCGCCGTGCGTGGGCGAGCAGCCGAGTCGGGATGTGGAGCGGGAGGCACTGGCCTCACAGGTGCGCCGGGTGGAGGAGGAAAACCAGCAGCTCCGCATGCAGCTTGGCCAGGTGCAGGCGGAGGGCAGCGATGGCATCCCGCAGTGGGGGGCCTCTGCCGAGGATGGGCCCCCCCTTGGAGGTGAGAGGAACAACCGCACGGCCTGCCCCAAGCAGCGGATGGTGCACAAGTGTGAGGTGGGTGGCACAGCCAACAGGGCTGCTCAGAGGGAGTTGGGGCTCTGACTGTCCTTTGCAGGAAGAAGCCAGTCTCAAAAAAGCAATGTTTGTCTCTGGGCAGCTCCTGCACGTTGCAATTGTGTGTGCTGGACACAACGCCAGCCGGGATGTGGTCACCCTGGTGAAATCCATCCTCTTCCACAGGTAACAGGGATGTGCTGTGCCAGAGGCCTGGTGGTTTGGGGTTCCCAGATACGCTATAGGGAAGGCAGTGCTGGAGGAGAGAGGCTCTAAGTCCTCTTTCTGCCTCCTGTGTCATTTCTGAGACTTATAGGGACAGAGGGTAGTTGTGTTCCACCCCCAAAGGTGTGATTTTTCTCCGTGTGCTTGATGTCTGTTCCCTGCTGCGGTGGGAGAGATGGGGACCGTGTCCGCTTTCTCCTACTGTGGTGCTGAGTGCCGCTGCATTGCCCTTGGCAGGAAAAACCCCCTCCACTTTCACTTCATCACGGATTCGGTGGCCCACCAGATCCTCCAGACGCTCTTCCAGTCCTGGATGGTGCCTTCCATCCACGTCAGTTTCTACAACGCCGATGATTTGAAGGCAGGCACTCTCCCCACTCTGCATTCTCCTCGCTTTCTATCCCAGCTGGGTGCTTGGAGGGTCCCAGGGGAGTGACAGAGTGGGAGGGAGATTGTTAATGCTTTTTCCTGGTTCCACAACCCTGTTGTGCCCCTCTGCTGGCCTCCTCTGTATAAGAATGTGGCTCTCCTGCCCAGTCAGGAAGAGCCCACCCGTGCCCAGCCCTGAGGCCATGTCACCTTGCAGCCAGAGGTGTCGTGGATCCCCAACAAGCACTACTCTGGCATCTATGGGCTGATGAAGCTGACGCTCACCAAGGCACTGCCCTCCAACCTCTCCAAGGTCATCGTCTTGGACACTGACATCACCTTCGCTACTGACATTGCTGAGCTCTGGGCTGTCTTCGGGAAGTTCTCTGGTGAGGACGGGGAGCCTTTGGGACCCGCTGAAGCTCTGACAGGGCCTGCTGCCACACCAGTATGGTGGTTCCCGTCAGCTTCAGCACTAATGTAGAGGGTTTGCTTGCACCTTCCAAACTTGTAGAGGTGTGGGCCACATGTATGTCCCTCCCTTTCCTCAGAAAAGCAGGTGATTGGGCTGGTGGAGAACCAAAGTGACTGGTATTTGGGCAATCTCTGGAAGAACCACAAACCATGGCCAGCACTGGGACGTGGCTTCAACACAGGTGAGTGGGAGCTGCTGAGGTGGCTCCTGCACTCTGACAGAACACCCAGCTGGGGCAGTGTGTATGTGGGGAGGCTGGGGAAGGCTGACGTGGGCATGTGGAGCTGCTACAGCATCCTGGAGATGGTGTGCACAAAAATGGCATGTCCCAGAGGCTGGAGGCATGCAGGTTGCTGTGCTCCATTGGTGGACCTAGCATCCTCTTTCCTGGCCCCCAGGGGTGATCCTGCTCTTGCTGGACCGTCTGCGTCGCCTGGGCTGGGAGCAGATGTGGCGGCTGACAGCAGAGCGGGAGCTCATGAGCATGCTTTCCACCTCGCTGGCCGATCAGGTAAGGCCTCCAGGGTGGCCAGCCCTGCTGTGTTCCCATAGCAGTGCTGTCATATGGGGGCCATACCGTCCCCTTCATCCTCCTCTGCACTCGCCATTCTCTCTCCTAGGACATCTTTAATGCAGTGATCAAGCAGAACCCAGCCCTGGTGTATCGGCTCCCTTGCTTCTGGAATGTGCAGCTCTCTGATCATACCCGCTCTGAGCTGTGCTACACCGAGGTCTCAGATCTCAAGGTGGGTAGATTTCTGTGGCCTGTGAAGCAGAATCACAGGTTCTCCTATGAGGAGCCCTGTGCTCTTCGTACTAGATGCGTCTGCCATGTAGGAGACAGGGTGCAGGATCCAGAGGTCTTGGGCAGTCAACAATGGTGTCTGGGGGCTTTGGGGAGCATTGGGTGCTGCTGACTTCCCCTCTGCAGCGTGATACACCAATGCTCCCAGGTAATCCACTGGAACTCGCCCAAGAAGCTGCGGGTGAAGAACAAGCATGTGGAGTTCTTCCGCAACCTCTACCTGACCTTCCTGGAGTACGATGGGAACCTGCTGCGCAGGGAGCTCTTTGGCTGTGCCAGTCTCCCCAGCCCGCCCAGCGACCAGGTGAGGCTGACTGCAGCTCTGTCCTTGGCCCAGGGCACGGGACAGGCAGAGATGCCGGCAGCTCCCCGTGCTCCCCCCTGGGTCTCCTGCCGTGCCTCACCTTTGCGGTGTTGCAGCTGCAGCAGGCCCTTGAGGAGCTGGACGAGGACGATCCCTGCTATGATTTCCGCCGGCAGCACCTCACACAGCACCGCGTCCACCTGTTCTTCCTGCAGTACGAGTTCCTGGCCCTTCCCAACCCCACCGATGTCACCCTCGTGGCCCAGCTCTCCATGGACAGGTACTTACCGGTGGGGCTGATGGGTGGTTGGGTTCCCCCTTCACTGCCTCTGGGGTGACTTTACAACTCAGGAGCTACATGGGATCTGTAACATGGGCTGCTCACCCTCACACCAGAGCACTGCAGCAAGGAGCAGCAAGCAGCCTGTTTTGGGAGCAGTAATTCCCTTCTCTCTTTCCTGAACTGGGCTTGGATGGCTTGCAGCTTTCTGACAGCCCTTAGCTCTGGGTCTGACCAAGTTCCCACAAGGCAGGGCTGCCACTCACACAGTGCTCTCTGCTCTGCAGGCTGCAGATGTTGGAGGCCATCTGCAAACACTGGGCTGGCCCCATCAGCCTGGCGCTGTACATGTCGGACGCGGAGGCCCAGCAGTTCCTGCGCTATGCCCAGGCCTCGGAGGTGCTGAGTGCCCGCCGCAATGTCGCCTACCACATCGTCTACAAGGAGGGGCAGTTCTACCCTATCAACCTCCTGCGCAACGTGGCCTTGGCCAACGCACAGACGCCATACGTCTTTCTGACTGACATTGACTTCCTGCCCATGTATGGCCTCTACGATTACCTCAGGTAAGGAGTTTGCAGGACGTGCCCCAGACAGCCGTTTTTTATGTGTAAAAATGGGTTGTTTTCTGCTCAATCTTGTGATTCTGTCCTTGCTTTTATCAGACGGCGGTGGATCAGGAAGGAGAAGTGGCTGTGAGGCCTCATAAACTCCTGTATGGCAGCACTGCATGGTGTCTAAACGCATTAATCCCTTTATGGAGCTGTGGGTGGGCTGGTGGGGCTGATGAAGGGGAATTAGGAACGGGGCTGTAGCCACAGCTCGTGGCCACAGAGGCCTCACACCCTTTCTACCTCTGTAGGAACTCCATCCAGCAGCTGGAGTTGCCTCACAGGAAGGCAGCTCTCATTGTGCCGGCATTTGAGACCCTGCACTACCGCCTGACCTTCCCCAAATCCAAAGCAGAACTGCTTTCCATGCTGGACATGGGTTCCCTCTACACTTTCAGGTAGGCCCTGGAGCTCCCTGGTACTCCAAAGGCTGCCACACCCAGAAGAAGCCAGTCTGGTACCCTTGTGCCTTGGGGCTATAGTGTGGCCACTTTTCCTGGTGTCTCACTTCCATCTCTCCTCACAGGTACCACGTGTGGCCGAAAGGCCATGCCCCAACTGACTATGCCAAGTGGCGAACAGCCACCGTACCGTACCGTGTGGCGTGGCAGCCAGACTTTGAGCCTTACGTTGTAGTGAGGCGAGACTGCCCAAAGTACGATCAGCGGTTTGTGGGCTTCGGCTGGAACAAGGTGTCCCATATCATGGAGCTGGATGCGCAGGTGGGTGCCGGGGCCACGGCCGGGCAGTGAGGTGTTGGTACCGGTGCTGATGGTGACAGTTGCCGCTCTGTCCCCAGGAGTACGAGCTGCTGGTACTGCCCAATGCCTTCATGATCCACATGCCCCACGCTCCCAGCTTCGACATCTCCAAGTTTCGCCTGAACGCTGGGTACCGGGGCTGCCTACAAACGCTGCGGGAGGAATTCCACCAGGACCTGTCGCGGAAATACGGGGCTGCTGCACTCAAATACCTCACCGCCGAGAGGAACCTATGACACCTGGGGACAGTGGGTGCAGGGTGCTGGTAGCAGGCGGAGAAGGGAGGGTGCAGGGCCTCCTCCTGCCCCAGCTCACCTCGTAGCCTTGCCCATGGGATCTGACTCGCAGTGGGATGTCTGTAGATAGGAGGGAGGATGCCAGCTGTGAGATCAGGCAGTGTCTGTGGGTTGAGTTGCTGCAGTGCGGCCCAGGGTTTGTTCAGATCATTCCTGTGTTACAGGGGAGCTTCCACTGTGCCGAGGGACTGGTCTTCCCATCCCTAGTTCTAGCAGATATCAATTCACAGCCTTTGTTAGCTCACCTCAGCCCGGGGCCTGGCCTTGAGAGGCCCTAGAGCTGTACTTTTCCCTGCTCTGCTCCTCTCTGCAGTCCCAGTTTGCAATCCTCTGCACATCCCTGGAGCCTTGGCGAGTCGGAGGTGGCTATGTGGACCATCCTCTTGCATCATTTGTGGAGCAAGGCCTCTGAAGAGGCCTCCTGATGCTCTAGGAGCTGAGGCCAGGGATCACTAGGAGCTGTGGAGTCCTGGCTTAAGCCAGGACCAAGGCTGGCTCCCCATTCACGTGGATGCAGAGTCTCTCCCAGCCCAGCTCTAAATGAAAGCAGTCTGGTGCTTGGTACAATCCTTCTGCCGTTGTGGTGGGATAGCTTCACAGGGGGTCTGTGCTCCTGTGGAAGAATTCATGGCAGGGACCCCCAGTGCCTCCCCGACTCCTGGCAGTGCCGGGGCTGCCACCAACAATCAGGGATGGGACTGACCCCAGGGAGACCGTAGCTGAGCACCGTGGTCCCTGCAGTGGGAGCAGCGTGGCTGGCTCTGCTCTGCAGCTGTCACACACTGGAGCACAGAGGATGCGTTGCTTTCCTCATGCTATTTAAATTATTTATACTTTTCTCATAAGAATTCAGTGGTTAGGGTGTCATGGGGTTTTTTTTTGTTTTGTTTTGTTTTGTTTTGTTTTTGTTTTTTTTAAGCCTTCCTTGCACCTGGATGATTTTGCTGCTGGCACTGGAGCAGCTCCAGGCCCGGGGCTGCTGCAACCTATGCTGTTCTCTTAGCATTATTCTGGTCTGCAAGAGCTAGAGCTGTGCAGGTGTGAAGATTTCCGTCCGTGGTGGGAACGGCCAGGAGGAGCCATACAAATCGCATTGTCTGGGAAGGGCACAAGCGCCTCTTGCTTATTCTCTCTTTTTAATTTAATTTTTAAATTAAAGCTTTTTTATTCTTTTTCATATCCTTGTTAGAACTACATGATTATTAATGCTTTCTGCAGTGAGCCTGCACAAGCATGAGGGAGCAGGCTGGTAGAAGTGATCTTGGTGTCACTGCTCAGTGGGTGAGCCCTGACGTGGGCTGGTGGTGAATACTGCTGCGGGCTGGCAGCCTGCATGGTGGTGCAGCCAAACCGTGGGCTGGTCTGTGGCTTCATAGCATGGCTGTGTGCTCGCAGCAGCACATGGCTGAGTCCTGGATGGGCACTGGAACCTAAACAAAAGGCTCTGGCTTCACGGTGCTGGTGGGAGTACAGCCTGGGGTAAGGACTTGGCTCCTGGGCCTGGAACAAGAAGCCCAGCCTATGCAGGGGGAGATGGGGTGGCAGCAGGCTGGGAGCGAGATGTTGGCTTTGGGAACAGGCTGGAAGGCCATTGCTCGTCATAGTGCAGCAAAAGGCATGACTGCATCAGGCTGTCCCCTAGCAGACAGCATTTGTTTAGTAATGCCGGAGCTTGCTGTTATCACCAGCCTGAGCAGCAATACAGATCGGGTCCACACAGCACCTTACCTGCCCTGCTCGGCCTGCTCTCTGCTGGGAGCCATGGGAAGGAGCAGCTGTGGCTTTCTGTGCCAGCCCTGTGGTTAGCTCTGCTGTGGGCCCTGCAGGGTTGGCACAGCCAGCCCTTAGCACAGCAAGTTTGGGTTCCCAGAACCAACGGGGGCTTCAGTCTCACGTACTGGAGCGCAGCAGCCGGAGGAACCCTACATGGAGGGGCCGGGGTGGTTCCTCCCCAGCACAGCCCTTGTGTGAGGAGGTGCAGGATGGGGCTGAGGTGGGCCTTGAGCCCCTCCTGGAGACACAGCTGAGGAGACGAGAGAGTTTGTTGTGCTTTATTTAGTAAAGTGTTAAAATAAATAAATACAAATTGATCAGGTGCTCTGTACCCCCATCCTCCCGCCCCTCCCCAGTTTAATTTGCTAAAATCTAAACACATTTGTACCAAAACTGAAACCAGCAGGGACCTGAAGGCAACAAAGAGCCTGCAGGTCACTATCAGCGTCAGGATAAAAAAAAAAAGAGAGATTTAAAAATCCAGCTCGTGTGGGTGCCCTCATGCGCGGTGCTGTGAGAACATCGGGCACTGCTCAGGGTGCTGCACAGGAGGTCTGCAGTGACAGGAGGTCTGCCAGGGGGCTGCTCCCAGCCCTGGCGAGTGTGGTGGAAGCAGTGGCTGAAGGGCCACAGAGGAGAGCTGGGGTGGCCCAGCAGGGTTCCGCACCTGGGGCAGTGCCCTGAAGCCGTGGCTGAGCCGGCAGCTCTTGGTCCCGGGGCCGAGCCTGGGGCAGAGCCCTCGGAGGAAGCCCTGGCTGCCATCACAGCAGTGACTCGGGCAGCGTGCCCGATGGAAGGAGGCTGATGGGTGAGGCACTGCTCCCGGCTCTAGAGGCAGCCACTGCTTTGATACCAGTGGTAATTAAAGGAAAGAACTACATGAGACTATGATTAGAAGTTGCACATCATCCTAGAACAAGCAGAAACACGCAGCCTGCTGCTGATACCGCCCCTATTCTGCACTGCCTGCTCTCAGCACCTGCAGCCCGAGAGAAGCGGTGCTTGACATGGCGATCAGCTATTGCACAGCAGGGAAAACGAGGCATGGAGGGGTCCTTCCCTTCTTGTAAGAAAATGCTCCCTTTCCTCCCTCTTGGCGTGCCCTGGCTCATGGTGGCACAGCCTCTTCCTCCTGACACTGAGGGCCCAAACCTGAGGCTGTCTGCTGCGGGTGAGACCTGCCAATGCGGTGTTTTGTTCCCCAGTGGCACCCAGAAGGGCTCTCCCAAAGCTTGGGCAACAGCATTTCTATCCCAGTGACAGAAGGGAGAAGGCAGGCAACACAAGGGTTTGGGTTCTGTGCATCCTGGTGTAGGTTCAGGAATAAGATAAAAGATGCAAACTGCCACAGCCCGATAGTTCATACTGCTCCCTGCCGCTGGCTTTCCCTGCCATCTCTCTCAAAGCCAGAGCTTACCAAGCTTCTGAGCTGCCTAGGAGCTCCTGTCACTGAGCAAAGAGGTCCTTTCATCCTTCTTCCTCCTTATGTGTGGGTTGGACCGAGTTTCTAGGGTGTTTGACACGTGCCTGGGTATGGTGGTGAAGAAGAGCACTAGAGTCCGCTGCCCTCCTGCCACCTGCCTGCGAGCAGCTCTCCGGGCTCGGCCCTTGCAGTTACCTTACAGCTGGTACGTCTCACCACACTGCTGGACCGCCTCTCCACAGGGGTATATAAGGAAACTGGGTGCAGAATGGCAGCAGAAGCAGAGCTGAGGTGGTGTGGTGCCTGTTTCCTTCTCCATCTGCAGCCTAAAAACTCTTCTCCCACTGCACTTTGTCTTTTTGGAGTACAGATCAGCCCACACCACAAACCAAGGTAGGACAAAGAGCTCTTTTGTTCCAGTCCTTCCACTGAACTCACGAACCTTGTAGCTGCAGCTTTCACTCCTGGATCTTTCCTGCCTTCACCTTCCCCGTTTCTCACATGTTCCCATGTCTTCTCTCTGCTCTCCCTTACCCCATGTACCCTTCCTCTCAGCTCCTCCTGCCTCCTCTTGTACTTCCCTCTGTCTCCAGACCCATTCTCTTATCCCTGCGGCACCCACCACTGGCACAGGGTGAGGAGAGGCCCCAGAGACCCCATCCTCGTGCGGTGATCTCCAGGATAGCCATTGCCCCAGCACAGAGCTGGGCTGTTCTCTGCGTGTTCCTCACATAGCTGAGTCACATTGGCAGGATGCTGGCAGACCCTCACACATGTAAGGTCTTGGTCTTCCGAAACAAGGCCACCTCTTAAATCAACAGCCAGCAGATGTTGGGTTTTCATGGCTTTGTAATTACCAAGCTTACCAGCGCATGGTATAAATAATTCTCTTTATTGGCAAGTTTCAACTATGTGCTCAGCCTATACAAGACACAACGATGCAGAAAGTTCTTGTCCCAGATGAAAGATAAACATTGGGAAATGGGAGCTAAAGGTAAAAGATAATGAGAGTCATATTTTCAAGTATTACATTCCATTCTGTAGGTGTTACAAACAAGACTGAGGCTCAAAGAAGGATCTGAGTAAGACGGCAATAACCTGGAGACAAGACGTCTGCAGCTCTTGTGTTTTCCTGATCCCCCTGATTTTTAGGGCATTCCCTGGCCCAGGTCTGATCAATGAAAGCAAGTGTTTGATAATGCGCTGCTATAAGGCTCGCTCGCGCGCATTCAGAGGCCGGCACCTAGCTGGCTGCTTGCAAGGCTTCTTTGGAGACATTTTGTCTTCTGAATGATGAAAACTACAGAATCCACGTGGTGCTTGGGAATGGCCTTTGCTGAGGTAGTTTGTTGGCCAGGCAAGCCTCAGTGCCAAATGAATCAGCTGCACGACACAGTGGCGTTGTCTTTCTCCAGGTTCCTGACTCTTCAGCAGAGCTTCTACAAATGCGTCTGTCAGAAAACTCTCTGCAGTAACCCAGCAAGGCTGACCTTGCCCTGGATCTTCAGAATCCCAAAGGAGGACAAAATGGAGGTGAAGAAGGGTCAGACAGTTCTGAAAAGACACGACAAAGTCTGCCCAAAGGGGCATGGTCCACCAGGAAGTGTATTATCAGTATTTGAGTTGTCGTCTGAGCAGCTGGCAGAGGGAAGCCCCCAGTGAAAGAGTGAATTTGGTTTGACATCTGAATATGACCTTCTAAAAACACATTTCATTAAAAAAACATATATTTGTCACCAGTGCTTCAGAAGCAAAGAGGGCAGGGGCCCTACTCAGCTGGGAAACAAAAGGAAAGAGAAATGTGCACTGCAAAGTCACAGGTATTTTCCACTGCATCCACATGAGAAGGAGATGTCAGAGTTTACTCCCTGTATTGTGGGTTGCCACAGCATGGTGCGGCCAAGAGGGAGACTTCAATGTTGACCATATTGCTTTTTGGGGCTGCCTCTGCATCCGTCCAGGGAAGAAGATGATTTTGAAGCCAAGGAGGCCAGAATTAGGGTCTATATACCTAGACAGCTGGAATACAGATTTGCTCTCTCAAGCCTGGTCTGTTAGAAAGGATAAAATACCAGATCATTTTTCCTGCCATCAAAACAACCAACACTGTGCCTGTAAAATTCTCACCTCTTTAATTTCTAGGCAGGTGCCTTTTAGCTCATATCCCCACTGACAGAAATTCACTTGTTCAAAGGACAAAATCCTTGCTCTGTTCATGCAAACTATTGGTTCCTCCTACTGCCATGGTGACTCTTGGCTAATGAAGAACCATCTGCACCACTCATCCCTGGGATTGCCTTCATCACATTTTGCACAGCGCTAAAAGTTCCGCCGGCACTAAACAAAGATAAAGAGGATCCTAATGGTAGCAGTAATTCTTCTGGCCAGATCACATGCTCATTTTCAGGCTTTGACCACACCATACTCTTCCAGCTGTTTAAAGAACAGATTGCGAGGAGAAGGGAAAAACTGTTTCTGCAATTCTTATTCTATTTCTGAGCAGTTAAAGCAGCAGGATGACTTCTGAAAGCCCTTAGCACTGGGCTGAGCGCCAGGAACATCTCTGATAGGAGCTTCCTCTGTGGTCTCATCTTCTCCTCCTTTACGAGTGAGATTTAAAAGCCACTTATTTCCCACTAATGACAAGTGATGACATAAGAATTAGTTGTTACCTCTATGGTGGTTTGGAAATACAAAATGCCAGGCATTATGACAGCTTCTTGAAGAAAAGTTCTAATACCAACTCAGCCTGTCTCAAATGCTACACGAGAGAAAAACAAACAAACAAACAGAAAAAACAACACCCAACAAATCCAAAAGAAAAGCTCGAACTTAAACTTGTCAAAAAGTTTGAATTCTGCCCTTCACTGGAAACTCTGAGAGCAGGTAGAAAACAGAACAACATTTCCCTTTGTATTTAGCAAACACCATTTCCGCTTCTACCTCATTGCTGATAATTGGGCAGAAATTTACTCATGCCTATGTACCAACATCGGTGCCAGTTGTCAGCACAGCCCTGGGAATGCTCTTTGCCTGTTGACTGATATTGCTGCAGAGCCAGGAGGGAAAGTGCTCAAACAGGATCAGGGAGCAAAAACTACCCAGCAGCACTGAAAAGTCTAAGTTGAGGTCATTTCTCTGCCAGGCAATGATTAACTAAAGGTGTCCTTTGACAGTCCGGAACACAACGCTGTAAGAAAAGGAGATAAAAGTCTGTACTTAGCTACTCGATTTCTAAAGAGAAGCAGATGCCTTGAAAAAGCAGTAACAGCTGTTTTAACATCTCCTGGCTGGGTAACTATGCTCAGATTTAAATGCAGCTACCAGTGAATTTCATTCCCATCCCTTCCTGAATGAGCAAAGCAAACAGAAGGACTCTCAAGTCTTTCAGCAGCTTACTACATCCAAGGAGTGCAGTGCTCCCAGCAGAGCTCAGAAAATAACACCAGAAAGAAGAACATGAAGATACTGTCTCTTACTGGAGATGTACTTCACGGTTCAGAAGAAGGGGAGTTACTCAAGCAACCAACTAGAGAAGAACCTGGCCAGGCTGCTCGATGGTAATGACTTCAATTGGTAATTGGGTTGATGCAAGTAGGACATTTTTAGTTCGATCAGTTTGATCCTACAGCTCTGCTAACAAATATCCAAACCGTGAGTTGAGGTTATCACGCATTTAGCTGGGACGTGCACGTAAGAGTCATTTTCCCAAGCTACGGACAAACATGAGAACTCAGGATATCAGTTCTGAGCTCAGTTCTGAAAATAGCACACAGTCCTAGGAGAAGTCCTTAAAGGTCAGGAGGGTGAGCAAAGGAAGGGGAAGACAGCAGCGCCAAGAATCCTGCAGAAGCATGCTTGGCTGTGGCAGCCAGGAGACTCTTTCAGGCTATGTAGTGTTTGGAGCATTTGCTACTTCTTGCTCAGAAATGCAGCCCTGAAATGCAAGGCTTTCTCTGTTCCAGAAGGATCAGCGGCTGGGCAGGACTGCCCAATGCACGCTCTGGAGGGCACCACAGCAGGTACCTGGCCTCGCACTGCCTGGGGAGAAGCTCAGCTCTGCTCCCACTGGGAGCAATGGGAGTTTTGCCAGCACTTCCAGTGGAACCAGAGTTTGCCCAAATACTTCCATGCAGCAGTGAAAGTGGGCAGCTCTGTGACATAGCCCTAAGTGACACGAGTCAGTACTCTACGCTGGGACAGACCCCACCATAACAGGAGCACAAGGAAAGCTTTGCTACCTACAGCGAAAAGGCTATGCGCAAGAGATGAACTTCTTAAATAAAGGATATAACGAAAGGCGACTTCAGCCCAACAAACGCTCTTTCATTCTCAAGCTCTAATCAGTCCATATCACAAAAGCATTAAAGCCTTAAGCAAGTACACTGCCAGTGCTTTTCTCTGGGTTACGCACACATCAAGGAAGGGGGAAGATACGGTAACAGCAGAGACAAGCTAGGCAGATCCTCCAGGTGGGGTGAGATCCAGCGCTGTGGATTTGATTCTCTTTAGGGTTTAGCCAGTAGCATGTATGGTATAATCTAGGGAAACTGTCCCGTTGGATCTTAAAACACAAACACAGCAGAATGTCATCATAAATAAGCAAAGTCTGTGTTAAAAAATTCTAAGTACACAGCATTTTCTCCAGTTCTGACACCTTTTTAATAGAAATCACTTGTTTAGGAAACAAATAGCACTTTTGTAATTTTTTTTTTTTTTACAATGTTTCTTACCTTGATCTTATTTTAAGTAACACTAGGAAGACCTCAATATCTTTTATTTTCCTTTTTAATTTAAAAAAGTTGTTTTTTTACCCCCAGATACAAAGATTTTGCCCTTGCATAAAAAAACAGTGCCCAAAACGATGACACAAGGACTCACAAAGACTCACTGTATCTCACTGACACTATTACTTCTAATCTATACCATGCAAGGTCCCATCTACCTCTTTAATTAGACTGTCAGCCTGAAAAACAGCTTTTCTATTCCTTATTTAGTTCTTGTTACCAAAAGAAGAGAAAAGAAGTGAAAGAAAAGGACATTTCTCTGTTCAGTTCACACATCTGGGTCATGTGCTACTTTGTTCAGGACAGTTTTGTTGTTTATAAATATAGAAAAGGGTTGGAATCTCATTTTCAAGTAATCGATGCACATTTTCTCTTGGGACACTTCCATCCAACACTCCAAGCTGACCCTGGATTCTGGCCCTCTATTCTCTCATTCCCAATATAGGCTTTCTGGATGAGTGTGAAGATTTGAATCAGTTCTGCAAAGCATGTATTTCTCTGATGTGAAGAAGTACAATTTAACCCAAAGCTGTCGGGACAGTAGATCTTCAGCCTGTACATGTGCTGGTTACTCAGTGAAAAGTCCATCTCCTTTCCTTTTGTACATCTCCTGTCTAAACAATAGTAAATACTGCTTATTTGATAGACTTGTCCCTTCTGGGCACTGGGATTTGATAATTTATATTTCTGGTTTTTTTTTTGGTTTAATAGTACTGAGAGTTTAGAAACAGGAAAAGCCCACAGGCTCTTTGGACTTGTTTTTGTTTTCCCCTAGCTAAACAAACTGTTCTGCAAATAAGGATTTGAAACCTGCTCTCCTCCCTTATCCCTGCTCCTCACCCCAAACAAAAATAAAACAAACCTATAGTGGCTGTGGAGGCTGCTGCAGGCACACACTGGTGTAAAATATAGAGAGAGTAAATATATTATTTCACTTGGCATGGTGCTGGCAAAGAACCCCCAGCTGGCACTATTCATGTATCATGATCCAAACTTTGCATGTACACACAGAATAAGAAGGATCAATTGGCAAACTCCGGTGCCGCCTGGCACAAGCATCTTCACGCTCTCTCTGGAACCAAAGAACTAAAGAATTCTGCACTTTCCAGAAGAAATCCGGTTTTGCTTTTCTAGAGTTTTGTTTTTTCGCTTCTCCTCCTCGCCGCCACCTCCCTTGGCTCCTTCTGAACTTCACTGTGTTATTTAGTCTCATCGCCCTTGTTACAGTTCACCATGCAGCTCTGGGAAGGGGAGGGGGCTAAGGTGGAGGTGGCAGCATTAGTATTGTTAGTGGAGTCCATGCCATTGGAGATGGCTACTGAATTGACCTCAGAGTTTATGGGTTTTGAAAGGTCGATGCCTTGGATGAGGCGGATCAGCTGTTTTACCTTCTCCAAGGAGCTGTGCATCTCCTTCTGTTTTGCAAGGATTGTATTCTTCATTTCCATGCATTTCTGCAGCAAAACAGAAAACCAATACTAAGTTCAAGCTTTATCCTTGTATGAAAGGAAGAAGTTAAGAGAAGGAATTCAGCGTTTGCAGATCTAAATGTAAGTACTCAGAAAAGACTGCAGCTGTAACGTCACCTATAATTTCAGACTAGAAGAAAAGAAGGCTTAGAGCTCCATTCATGGAATTCATATTTGCAAGCTGAGGAACTAAACTGTCTGTACATAGCTGCCCCCCACTAAGGTCCTTTCATCCCAAGGTGTCTGGCAAACCAACATGGACAGTTCCATCCTTTTGGGTTCCTTTTGAAGGGAAGTTTTCAAGTATGTGTTCTTATTATTTTTCTGTTAGCACTGCATTGCTGAAATTTCTTTAGCTCGGATATGCAAACTCAGACATCCTATCACAGCTGACTGCTGATTGCATGTGTGCACGCCATAAATGGGATACAGTCCTTGCTTTTACATACACTTTTAACAGGAACATCATTTCCTCTTCTTACTAAATAAAGGGGCACTTGAAATGAAAAACAAGCCCTTCTTCACTTGAAAATCTTATTTTGTGGCCACTTCATTCTCTTGGAAGCAGTAGTAACCTAGGTAGCTCATAAAATAAGAGGCAGAGTAAGACAGCTTAAATGAATGACCACAAATGACGTTTCAAGAGTGAAAAACTGCTTATATCTATATTTGAAGCCCTCAGAAAGAAGGAGATGGTAGCTATTTTGCACCTATAACTTTCAGGATCTTACACAGAGATGGCAACCTTCTTATATTTTTCAAGTCTTTTATTCACACTGATCTCCAGACACTTATTTTCAGCTTTACTGTTTTCACATGCAGCTCCTGGCATCACAAGAACATTACAAAATTTAGATCTAATGTGTCTTTGTTTGATGGTTCGAATTACAGTGTAAACAATGGCTTGATCATGGAAAAGACACCGTTGTCCTTACCTATTATCAATCCTTGTTAAGGCTTGCTTCTGCCTCTGTGTATATGACCGAGAAACAGTCTGTGCTGCTCAGTTTATGTCTAGCTACTGCTAACCAGAAGATTATAGACTCCAGAACTGCCAGCCAGCACCTCTTACCACTTGCTCACAATTGTTTTAATTCTTTCATCAGCATTTAGAGGTCTTTAAACATGGGATGTTTACTTTTTGTCTAAGAGCTACAGACACACAGACCAGACAGTGCATCTACACTGGAAAAAAAAACCAAGTCTGTACTTACATACCCAGCTTTACACAAGCTGCCACACAGATTTTAATATTTTTCATTTTGTGATACTGACTTAGGCCATGCTAAGGGAGGAGCTCAAACTTTGCGCTGGCAACTCAAGAGCCCAATTTGCATACTAAGAGCGAATTAATATGTATGGCACAGTTACTGTCATAAATTTAGGAGAACACTACTGTTTCTGGTCAGAAGTATGACACTGTTCAATTAGTAATATGCGGAGGCTTGCTGACTGTCTAGCCAGCATGTCAAGAACCCAAGAGACAGTTGTGAGAAAATGGTCACTTTTGTATTAGGAATGTCTGAAGAGAGCACCAAGTAACTCTAACTACACACAGAGGCCCAATCATTCAAACTTAAGTGAGGCACTAGAGAATTAGAATTTATCTGCTGCCCACAGACAATATTGCTGTGGGTCATGTTTGTCACCTGCTGATATTATAGGTCACTGCATGTCTACAGTTATATGGTCAGGAGGGATCATGTACAAGTGTCTCAAAGTATATGTTGCTTGTATTTCATTCCTGCTCCCAAAAGTCCTAAAAAAGCAGAGTCCTAAAAGAGCCCATTCAATTCTCAGTAAAACCAGTGGAAGATAAGTCTAGTACATGGGCTCTGCAGTTTTCTATCTGCATTCTGACCAGAATACAGGTGCAGATTTATCTGGGAGGGTGATACTCACCGTTATAGAATTGCTGAGCTGTTTGACCTTCTGCTCTAGTTGTTCTCTTTCCTGTTTTAAATCTGAACTCCATTTAAGTAGTTTCTGTTTTTCTTCTTCTTTTGCTGCAAAACAGAATATTAATCACCTCAAGAAACAATATTTAAAGTCTTCCTGTTACCACTGCAGATATAAGCTGTTATATAACTGTTTCATTTAAAGAGTATTATTGAAGTAAATTCAACCACTTTTGCAATAAATCACAACCAGAATTTCACCTGCACACGCAAGTATCACAAAAAGCTAAAAAGTTTAGACTGCCATTATCACTTCACTAATGATTAAGTTCTTCCTCTTTAATTTCCTTTTGTAAAGGACGTATCATGCTGTCCCACTCCCTCAATAACATTTTCCAGTTTTAAAACTAAAAAAAACACATTGCTCCCCATTTTCCTACCTGCTTTATATGCAATATATGAATGAACAATTGCTAAAGTTCCTGGCCATGGGATTGCTTCTTCTTTCTTTAACATCTGAAAGAAAAGCGTGTAGAGATTTAGCTGGTAAACAGTCTATCCCTAAGAAAAGGAAAAGAAGAAAGGGAAAAACAATGGATTTTCTCTGTGGCTATCATTAATCTGAGCCCTGTTAACATGAAGCTTTGCAGACCTGTTCTGAGATTTAACAGAGGGAATTATTCACAACTGTATTGTAGCTCCCACAAAGGAGGCCTGTTTCTTACAAATGTCAGCATATTCTCAAATTCCCTCCATAGCCACAAATAAACTCAACTAATGAAACAGAACAACTTAAAAGAGGAATGAAAAGATAATGCATCTGAACTGAAACTTGCCAGGAGACATAAACATTATTGCATGGTTTGGACAAATTGCTGATCTCAGTTGTTCTGAGAGAAAACTTTTCATGTCACAGAGCAGCTTCCATACCATACATTTAAACAACACACTTCTGGGCTAATAACACATCAAACTGTCCTATATGCCCTTCATATCAGAATCGTCTTAATAGAATCATCAAGCCCTCTTTATATAAGGATAAGAACCATTTACGTATTTAAGTGCCTTCCTCACATATTCCTTCCTAAGGAGCTTGAATTTGAGAAGGAAAACGTACTGTGTCTTTTTAATATGTGAAGCAGAGGGATGTCTCAGGAGAGAGGACTAGGTCACTTTTCAGTGAAATAACTCAGATGTTTCCCAGAATTCTGTGGGAATGTATTACAGAAATACAAAGAGGAAGGATATGTGATAGTAAACAAGAGCGGGAATAGAAAAGTGGTAATACTCCTTCCTCATTTGCAATTACTGACCAAATCACTTGAATTTTGCATTTCTGTTCTTCTGAGTAGCACATAATATACCAGGTTGTATTCTTACCTTACCATCTGGCCATGTGAGTGACTAAGCAATATGCTAAACCAGACAGAACACTAACAGCTTCAGGCTGCTGATTAACAGCAATCCTTTGCAACTTCTGAAGTACCACATAAGGGTTATGAATACCCTGGTTTACTTCTTTGTCTTGTCATTTCAGTGCAATTATAAACAAAATATTAAAATATCATTTGTTCACTTCAGTTGTTTACTTTTACAGAGGCATCTGGAAAAAAGAACCAAGGTATTTGCCCATCCTCATTATGCTGATGTTTGACAGTATTATTAGAGAGATCATTGAAGACAAAGTCTCTGATGCCTGATTTATATAAGAAAAGAGAGGTTTATATTTTTTCAATCTATTGAGGCAAGCTTGTATACAAACATTTTACATATTTATCCAAAAGAACATAGCAGTGACTTCTGAAGAAACGAACTTAGATGAACAGGAACATTTCTATGGGTAATAGAGAACCTTTCCCAAAAGTCTGTGTGCTTTGGCCCAGCAAAAGACTAAAAACACATAGGTAACAAATAAGGACCCCAAGTCCAGGAGTAAGACATAGGTAATTAGATCAAATTTACACAACCCTTATTGCAGATCAGATAGATTGGTTCAGTGTCAGTCTGTCTTGAAATAAGTAAGCCAAGTGATATGATTGTTTTCTTTAACTTGAAAAAATCTTTACAGTGCATTGTGTATAACTCTCTGTCTGTTAAACAATACCTGGTCTTGACATTTGGGGCAGATCCACATGCCCTTGGGAATGGTTTTCAGAGGTGGATCCAGACAGTCCAGGTGATAAACACGTGAACATGTGTCACACATCAGCAACTGTCCACTTTTTCTGCAAACACTGCAAAAATCCTCATGGATATCGCCCTATAAAAATTGAGGGGAAGGGGTGAGGGTGAGAAAAAGAGAGGAAGAAGGCAAAAAGTGAATTTTGACCTTTGACATCTACATCCTTGTTAAATGCAAAGTTTACAACACAACTATTTCTAAGGGGATTCCAAATGATCAAGCCCTTTATAGGAGGTGAAACAGGAAAATCAGGCCAGGATATCAGAAACACATCAGTCATCCCAAACAGTGCTCTCCCAAGGTAAGATATTATAGCAAACACTTATCACCATAGATTCTCTTAACACAAAGTAACCCATGGTCTATCTTATTTTAGATTCCCCTCCCCCTTACCCTGCTTGTTTTTGCCTAAAATGATGAGCTACCCACTTTCTTAACCCTTCTCATTTCTGGATGTAAGCACAACTTCAGTTTGGGAATGCTGATGAGGCGGTCTCTTGCCAGTAATTGTATGTAAGAAACCCCAATGGAGTGACTTAAAAGAACACTGTCAAATATTCAGGTCACCTTTAAAAATGAAAGTAGAAGGAAAAGGTGCTCTGCTTGTAAATGAAAAAGAACAAAATGAATTACACTCTGGAGACAATTCTTTTTACTTCACAGAGGCTACCTCGAGTTGCACCAAAAAAGCTATGACTCAAAATTTTCTCATTTTCTATAGGCAGTGGTTTATGTTTCATTGCTAACATAGGCTGTGAGAGCCAAGATGAAGGAATACCCAAGAGAGATTTTCTAGGAGTTTTCTTTTTCAGAAAGAGTTGAAAACATTACTAACAGCATCTCTTGGCAAAATCTAGTCTGACTACTGTATCACTATCAGAGATATTTCTTTTCTACAGACATCAACTCCCCAGACAGAAAGGTCTAATTTTTGTCACTTTTTCTTCTCTCTCTCTCCTCCTGTTACTCCCATCTTATGCTTGGGTAGCTGTGGTTGTGTTTGTTTTCACTTTGTTCTTTGGATAAAAGTACAAAGAAGCATGAAAGAAAAATGAGTTAGCACCCATAGAATAGGAAAGGGGCATCCGAACTCTCTTCCTTCTCACTTGTGGCTTGTTCTGACAACTTGACATACTCTAGGCCCTGTCTGGAGTCTGAAATATGCACTTCTCACTGACTTTAGTCAAAAGCTTCACGCACACAACATCCTCAAGACTGTAATCTTAGAATGTGTGTGCTGAGTCTAACTGCGCACATACTCTCCCTCTGTATATAGGCATTATCAGTGCATGCAATGCTTCATTTTGAGCCGTACAGTCTTTTCAAGCGTGTAAGTTCCATTATCTTGGAATGATACCGGACTTGGCCATGCACTTACACATTAAGTTGCCAGACAAGAAAAATGATGCTAACCTCTACTACGGATAAAATATTAAACATACTAGAAGAATGAGACACAGGCAATCTGCTAAGGCTCCTACTTCCTGATTCTGTTGCTTATGAGGCCTTTCTTTAAAGGGAATGCTACGCTTCTCTTAATTCCCAAGGTTAGCACTGATACTGTGTTTTGTAAAAGGTCGACCTTCAGTGAATTATCTGTGCCGTTTTTTGGTTCTGTAATTCCCAAAGATCACTGGCAGCTGGGTTATGGTATTATTTCATACTTCAGCACCACAGAGCTCTTCGGTGTTAACAGAAGAATGAAATGAGTGACATTTCATCCCTCCTCTGAAGCGATCTGCATAACCAAGCTGAGAAGAGCTTCTTTTCCTCCATTATGCATTCTGCAAACACAAATAAGGAAAGGAAGGCAGGCAGCAGGTGCCAGAGAAGCTAAACCAAAATCCTCTGCAACCTAAGGAAAATTCTCACGTTTTAGAAGAAAATTCTCATTCTAGAGAATTATATGTGTTGTTAAGATGCCTTTGGCTGCCACTGATTACAAATGGCATTTGGTACCTGGCTTAGGTGTCTAACTAGCGCTGTTAAAAAACCCAAACTGATACATCTAATATCTTGCAGAAAGAGACCTACACAAGAGATGTGTATTGTTGCTTCTTGAAGAGGTGACATGAAGAAATTTAGTCCCAAAGCCTTCTAAATTCAACAGAACACCTTAAAACCAGAAGTGGTACACTGGTCAGTGTGCAGTGTTTCTGAATGCATCAGAATGGCAGCACACATGCACAAAATCCATAATCCTATTTTGGTTCATCAAAACAGTAATGCAAATTTCCTGGTATTTCCTCAAAACTAGTAACCGGACGTTAAAAAAAAATCCCAGCCAATGCTCGATTCCAAAGAAACATCCCAGGTTTTAAAGACAGTTAATAATATATGCACGAAGGGAGTTGGATTTGATGTTGTGACATGCACCCCACTAATCTCAGCTTCTGGCCCTGCTCCCTGAAGGCTGTATGCAGCCAACTTATGTTAGAGCAGAGCTCGCTGACGATGCTCTAACATATGTTATAGGCAGAAGACACCCAAGAATAATTTCAAAACAGTGTGAATATAAAAGGTGATTTAAGGTCACTATTCGCTCTATTTCCTTTCTACCAAGATAATGGGAAAGCAAATCAAAGCTTTCTGAACACCTAACAATTTCCTTTATTTTTATACAGTATCTAGAGCAATAAAGCCTGTCTTTCGGCAATACAACAGAACAGTACAATATCAAATCCAGGGTATGTGTATATATTTTATGTGTTTGAATGCAGACATGTATATGTACGTTTCACTAGAATAACATGGTAAAATTAAATATTCTGAAACAAGAATTGTGCAAGACCACATTAATAAAGATTATCATTATAGGTATGCGTGCTGTAAGTGAATTAAGTTATCACAACAATAGTGATCTAGGCATTCCCTAACATTTATGAGCTTGACTTTGCAGTCTGAATGTTCTCCAATGCTCTGCTCAACTGTAACATTTATTAATTTACTAATAAAAAGGCATTTTGTGACCACAGGCTTGAACCATTACTAGAATAGAGATTTTTAGACAGAAAACAGTTTTGCATTATTCTTTCTGCTGAGTAATAGACTACCAAAGGCAATTGCTTCTTCCAGGTGAATATGCTATTGTGTGAGGGAGAATCACCCATAACCAAGTGGTTAACAGGCAACTTCAAGACAGAAAAAGGAGAAAAAAAAAAAAAAAACAGCTTTGTTCAGCCCTGCCTGTTATTATTTCCCTCCTTTTCCCAGGTCCTGTTCACAGTTTCTACCCCTCCACCCTTATCACCACTCCCATCTCAAGTTCCTGCTTCATCCTACTTCATCCTCCCTTCAGAATTCATCTCTGTCATTGAGAAGATGACAATTCAGGAGAAAGGCAAGAAAGCCATTCTGGGCTGTGGTGATGAATGCTTGGTCAATTTTCACAGGTTGGCTAAAAACAAAGTTTTTTCAGGTACCAAACAACAAATTTCCATTCTAAAGCCGATAGGAATTAGACTTTCCAAGTGAATGAGTGTAAAAAATGTTTTAAAGATGGCAGTTTTCTTCTTTAATTGCCTGGGAAATCACTGAATGGTTTTAACTGAGAGTTTTAAAATAACTTTTTACTTGGGCATGCACATATCATGTTTTCACTCTATATGATCACCAAAAGCTGGAGGAGTAACAACAGGAAGCATTTTTTATTCTACCTGGAATAAATACACCTTTCTATTTTACAGATTTGTAATTAATGAATATTGAAACAATCCATCAGCTAGGTCTGAATACTATCCAAACTGAGAAAATTCAGGGCCTTCAGAACTAGATTAGAATGCTACGAGAATTCTCTATTCTTGATTTAGCCTGCTGTCACCAGGCAGAGCAAGAAAACAGGACACCACCACATTATACTGTTTCGAGAGCTCTTATACAGTAGGAAATGACCATACAGAAGTCAGAGATGGAAAAGATCTAACACATTATCCAATCCTTCTCATGGGACCAATATAAAAAAAAAATGCTCTCTCCAGCATGTTTACTTGTCAATTTTACTGCTTACTTTTAGAAGTCCCCAGAGACAGAGCTGGCACACCCTCCCTCTGTGGGGCTGTTCCACAGTCTCTTTCATCTGACTGTCAGGAAAGGGTTTTTATAGTTGAGTGCTATTCCGCTCTCAAAAGTGACTACATAAAAGTGCACCTTCTAATTTAACATACATATTCCCTGTGTATCAAAACTGCATCTATTTATTTCTATGACTCAGACACGCTTCCACTATTTCTATTTCTGTTGCCTCTACAGAACAAATATCATTCAGAAGCAACAAGATGGCTTCTGTTGCCTCTTCTCCATGGTCAATAGAGTTTGTCCCTTGGTCTATGCTCTTTAAGTGGTGAAACTGCACAGGTGAAAATAAAACCACCCAACTCAATTCTTCCTTAAAGTCCATTTCAAGTTGCTGGCTCTCAATTATTCACAGTATTATATAAAAAAAGAAGCATACAAACAAAAAAACCTAGATCACTTATTCATGTGAATAAATAAGCCAGTACCTTTTTATTTTCAAATGTTCCCAGTAACTAGTAGTTACTAAAAGGCAAGCACTTTACTGGAAGTACACTACAACTCCTGACAAGTTTTGTACAATGAATTACTTCACTCATACAGGACAATCGCTGTACACTTTTGGACAAACCATACTATCCATTCATTATGTCGTGTCAGACCTACACAGTAACTCAGATCAACTTTCCCTGCTATTTCTTTTCAGAAGCTTATGCACAGCCTTTAAATTTTTTCTTAATGCTTTTGGCAAGAAACAGAAACAATGAAATAACTGGGTCATCCTCAGCAACTTAAAAAGGGGCTGCGCTTTGAGGGGCAAATCTTAGTTTTCAACTTAAAAAAAAAAAGAAAAAAAAAAAAGAAAAAAAAGGATATTTCCTTCTTTATAAATTATGAAAAAATGAGCAGATTTCATTTGAGACAGATTTTGTGATCTGATCACATAGCAATGTATTCAGCTACCAATGTAGCTGAACTACCACAACCAGAGCAGTGAACACTGCTCCTGGCTGTCTTGGGTGATCCAAGTTGTTTTCCTTCTCTCATTACTGAAACATCACAACTTTTTGTTATTATGGTCTGTAAGTAATATTTTCCATTCTCCTCTTTCCCCTTTATCATGGATGACAGATTCAATTCAGCCAGACAAGATCTCAAACATGGCACAAAGGAAATGAGCTCATCGAGCATGCCTAGTGCCTCCCAGTGTTTCAATCCACTGCATATTATAAATAAAATCTCTACAGGATAAGAACATAGGTGCAGGAGGAAAAAGGAAGGGTGTTGAAAGGATACTAGATGGTTTCACTGCACTGAACCAGGACAAAGGATGAGTGTGACTAAAGAAACAAAATCTGCAATGATTTTCCTTGTGATTGTTTCTGCGTATCTTTCCAAAAGTAACCTCCCTCCCCAAGAATTACTTACGTCTGTGGAGCTGGGGCTAGGCAGGGACACAGGCTGAACAGCCGCAGGGAAAGTAAATGTGGTCTCTGTCTTTTCATTTTCAGGGGAGTCAGGATAACTGGACAGAGGGGACGTGGGCGTCAAAGCCCCAAACCCCAGCACCGTGTTGTACTTAGGTGGACGACCTACATATTAACAAAAGGGAACAAACAAACAAACAAACAAACAAAATCTTACATACCTTTGGCCAGTGGTCCTCATTGGCTAGCATGAAAAAGGAAATGATGTAGCACAGAGAGGAAGTTAATATAAAAGTTACAAGTGGAAGGATAGAAGCAAAGATTTAAACATTTTTTTAAGAAATATTTAAGTAGAATTTTGCAAGGAAAGAATATTTAAAAGATGTATTTCAGAAGGAAAGAGAAATAAGTTCTGTAAGAAGGTCAAAGAACTACTCCCCCAAAAGTAGTCTGGGGACTCAGAAACAAGGCTACTCAGTTTTTAGGGAAAATATGTTGGCACCAAAGCTAGATAGAAGCCACAATAACTACTATGAAATCCTTTCTACTGTTATCCCACACATTCCTATCTTTCTACTGCCAGCATAAATCTACACAAAGGTTAAGTCCTATTATCAGAGGCCAACACTGACCATTCCAACCCCCTCCTCTCCTCATTTTTTTAAACTCACTCATCCACAGATCAGCACTTTCTACTTTACTGGTGCATCTTTTAAATTAGGATGTCTCAAGAAAAGTCTTGTTGTGTGACTCATAATCCCAGCACTACCAGTTGTAATCTATTGTTGGTCTTAAAATGTGACTCTCCTCAGATTCTGTGTTTTTTCTTAACCTTTCTCAGTCTAGTTTGTTTGACTATGCACAACTCCTATATGCTCCTTCAGATTAGCAGAAGTGCAAAATGTGTCTGTAACTATTTTTATAAAATTATGTATGCAAAGTAAGACAGTAAAAAACAATATGTAACCATCATTTCTGCCTCCCTTCTCCACAGTAATTTATGGATATGTAAACATAAAGGACTTAGGATCTAGGAATAATTCCCCAGATCTTATGTTTACAGATTGTCAGTCCATACCTATTAACATGCTAAACCTTGCATTTAAAGTCTGGATATGTTCCAGAACTAAGTATGTCCTTGGAAATGGATTTCTGATAGTGATGTCCATGGCTGAAATTTCTGACATGCTCAGCACCAACTAAAGCTCTCAAGGGCACATGCTTGCATAGGCTTTACAACTAATATATTCTACATCACAAAATAAATGTAAACATCCAAATCTTCTATCAGTTAAAAATGCATCCTACTAACATGGTGCTAATAGAAGGTGCAGGCTCACAACAGTGTGTGAGAAAGAAAAAGACAGTAAAACAGCAGTCAGCATGCATAAACAAGCTAAGAGAATATCAAGCACAAAAGCATGCAATCCCTTTCATTGATGCAGTAATTGCTCACAATGACTTATAAAACAGAATTAAGAAATCATTACTAGAAGTAGGAACATTTATTTATTCACAGAGCAAATGCAAAACTCTATCTCTGTAAAATTCATACCATACTATTAGAAAAAAAAAAATAAATTAATGTGACTAGAAGATAGCGGTGGATACCGATGTGCTTTATTCAAAACAGCACAAGGGTCAGCTCTGTCACACTGCCTTCTGACTGACGAGGTTTGTCAAAGAAAGTACACATCAAGTAAATATTTGACATTGCAGCAAAAAAAAATAATCATAATTGAACTGGTCAATTCTATACTTGACTGCACAAGTTCTTAAGAACTGCAGAAAATTATAAAATCAGTAAAAATTGTTATATATGTGTGGTTGATGCCTTGTAGGAAAACCAGTATGAAGTTCTCTGCTATGTTGTGCTGACTCATGTCTTTCATCATAACATAAGTATTAAAATTTCAACTATTTTTACAGAAGAATTTGGACTGAAGAATGCTGCATACCTATACAAAAGATCATATTCCATTCCTGGACAAGTGGCATTCTGCTCACAATAAAGTGCTCAGAATGAGCAAGATAGTCTTTCTCAAGACAAATTCTTTCCAAGAAACCATCTCTGCTCCCACTGGGGAACAAGCTTTTCTCGCACTAAGTTTCCTCTCCTACTCAGGGCGCAGACACTTCTTCCACAACCACCTTCTTCTTGACAGTAGCAATATAATTTAGTTATTAAAAAGAGAATCTCAACAGCAGCTTTATACCTCTAAATGATGTTCAGACATCTCACCTTTCACTCTGCTCTATTTTTGTGGGGGAAGGTGAAACTGAAATGAAACACTGAGCTGCTTAATAAAACCTGCTATGCTAATCCCTAGAAGTCAAGATCTGTGTCTACCATGGAAATTTACTAGACAAATGAAGTACTGTAAAGTCCTTCTTTGTTTTGCCCTTCAAATGAACAAGGGGACTGCAAATGCAAGATGGAGGAAGAGGCACAGAGCAGGAAAACATGTCTAAGTATACCTCACCTCTTTTACGCGTTCCAGGATGCATTGTGCTGTTCAGGTACGTGACTGCACTCTTCTTGCGCTGCAGGGAAAAACATGACCATTTTAGCTGGCTAATATTTTTGGCAACAACTATATAAAATAGCTAATGAATCGCAAGGTAGCACTATATATGATTATCAGCTGTTCTGCTTTCTGGAGCACAGCTTCAGAGAAGTTAACTTTTTTACACTTCTCCTGACCTCTGGACTGCTTTAGTCCAATATGCAAGCTGACCTAATGGTTAAGACTAACACACACTGCCATTTAATTTCAGTTTTACATAGGTGAAGGCAGAAAAGGACATAAATGTTATAAGAACATCCCAGTGTGCCTCCTGATTAAAAATCTAAGGGTCTTATCATTGCAATGGCCATCTGAATTACAAACAATAGCTTCCCTGTCTTGTCAGAAGTAAGATGGCTTAGGTGGCAATGCGGCAGAAAAACACACAAGCTCAGAATGAAAGGACCAGCTTCCCCCAGCAAAAGATCAATACCTCAGGCTCAAAAACAGCTCCGCTATATACTGGATTTGCTGTTGTTCTTCTTTTCCTCTCTTGTCGCTTACTTTGGATTTCTTGAAAAACAAAGCATTCAGGTTAGAAAACAACAGGCCCTAGAAATTATGAGTTCCTAAGAATGCAGTTTGCACATGAAGATTTCTACAGAACACCATTCATGCCCAACAGAGGAAACTTTATCACGCTTCTAATTTCTGCAGGTTTGGAATTAAGAGCTGACAAAGAATACAAGTATAGTGCTCAACTAATTCACAAAATGACCATCATCTCCTCTCTAAATAAGAGTACTTCAGGACTAAGACTTTTTATACTGGCAGTCAGTGTAATTGGGAGCTAAAACTAGAAGCCTCTGATAACCTTGTCAGTACCTAAAAATAAACACAGTACAGAAATACACAAGCTGTTGCAATGTTAGGCTGTTTCTCAAAGTATAGGATTAAGAAAACAAATTATAATCTATTAATTCATTTCCTTTACAGATTACAGTCCCTTGAAATCATGAAAGAAATGAGAAATCCAGATGTGGATTACTGTAAAATTATCCGTGGCATAACTCTGCAGATACAGAGGCTGTTTAGAATGCAACAATATTGTCACAAATTTCTTTCCTACCATCAAAGCATACACTTTCTTTCCAAACACTGATCCTTCTGATCTCAGCTGCATAAGCAACTGCTTTGCTTCCATGTAATAAGGAGAATAAAGGACGTGCAAGAGAGAGCAGTTAGATCAAGAGTACAGACATCCCAAAAGCACTTTTGTGCAAGAAAGTACTACACTGAATACAGAAATATGTTGGACTTGTAATTCCTGTTCAGAATGACTATGAAACAAAGAGCTCAAGAACCAGCTTAAGACATTTTTTTTTTTACCTTCCAGATGGTCATGAGTAACTAGTCCTAGAGACACCATGAAGGCAAGTTTCTGTAAGAGGGAAGAAAGAGAAAAACAGAGATCATGACAATTCCAATTGTTAGAATAAGGTACTTTATTTAAGCCCTTTAAAATCAGTTGACAGGTAACTAAGCACCAAAAATGTTACGAATAATGCTTTGCTTCCATAAATCACTTTTCATTTATATGTTAATTTTGGAACCTAGGCTGATACATAGGGAAATGTCAATTGCTTATGATCACCGAGTTGGCAGAGCCAGGAACAAGAAAGCAGTTTCTTTACTTCCAATACACTGAGATAACTATGTGATTGGTTCTTAGTAAATGCCAACACAGTTTGCTTGCCAGTAAAATATTACTGGCTACAGAACACCACCTCCATATTATTGCAGACTATAAGGAGCAAGTCCGTTACGCAGTTTGATTAGGGCTATGGCCTAATGGGATTCTAATTTTAATGCAAGAAGTGCACAGACATCTAAAAATCAGAATTTGTACTGACAATAGCTAATGCTCAAATTACAAGTAGTCAGCTTGAATCCATTTTAAAAAAAAAACAAACACATTTAGTTGTAATTAGTTCCAGAGCTCAACATGGCAGAAAGGCTCTAAGAAATTACCATTTTGGCTTTTCCATCCGCCCAAGACTAACTGGACCTAAACTGGAATAAAATCTAGGCAGAATGTGTACATACATGGCTCTTTCCATCCTGCTAATCAGAACAGTAGTCTTTTATAAGGGAAAAAAAAGGCAGTTCTCCAACAGTCTAAAAGTTAAAAGGATCGGAAACGCTGTAATCTAAGCTTCCTGGTTGAAGGAGGTATCAGGGAAATTACAAACTTCTAATTTAACAAAAGACCAGGATGAAATATGCAAATGCATTATATCTCTTTAGATTTCTCATTCTGTAGACCTAATAGGTCTACAGTCATAGACTGATAGTTACTGCTGCCCAATAGAATATATGGAATGCTAAAGTTAAGGAATATTAAGGGAAGAGGGGGGAAAAAAAGTGTTTTCTGAAGGACAAGGAATTCCTTCCATCCAGAAAACTCTGAATGTGTTCTGATACCTGTGGATTTTCTTCTCGTTTTGGCTTCGGTGCAGCAGGTGGAGTAACTGTACGACTTTCTGTTTGCTTCTCTTCTGCTTCCACATGTGGTTTAATAGTCTGAAAAAAAAAAGTTTCTCTAATTCTCTGATAAGGAGGACTATTTTATTTTGACTAATAAAGCAAAACAAATACTTCAGCAGATACAAAGAAAAACAGTTTAAAGTTGGCAGTACATTAACAAAGAATCAGACTGAGAGGAATATTAAATACCGTTTTGCTTTAACAAAGGATGAAGCAGCCTCACAACCATTCCATTAACCCAAGCAGCCATGCAAGCAGTAAAAGTCATCACAAGAGTTAACTCCATTACAGAAGTTGCTGTACTGTATGGGATGGAAAACTTCAGGTAAAACCATTCTGCATGGTTACATGCATTTTATACTTCTGGCTCTTCAATCTTCTAGAAGAATTATGAATGGCTCAAAAACTCTCTCTCTGACTCCTAAGACCTCATATTTTTCTGCACTTTTTTTTCTTAAGTCAGATTCTTCTTCAGTGATACCACAAAACTCTTCATGTCAACTCCCAACCCATGGCATAGCTGTTGATACTACAAACTGATGTAATCTCTACAAAGACACAAACTCTTCCTCTCTACCATATGGGGAAAATATACTGAAAAGTTAATATATTATTAAACCAGCAACATTTTTCTGTATGTTTTTCAACAGTTCCTTGATTTTCCAGTAATTATTTGAAAAGCAAATGAATATTGCTGACATCAAAAGGAATAGGCATCAAAAGTATAGTATTGTAGAAGTACTACTTCAAATCAAATGAAAAGTGCACGCACTGCTGAATAACTTGTAGAACTGCCTTGAGGTACACAAGAACCTACTCATGTGAATTCATAGGGAGAACAGAACACAAGCATATCTTTCATGCACTAGATTATCTTAGTCTCTATAGGTGACTTCAAACATGGAAGATAACTTCAAGGCACATTAGTCTATGAAAGATTTGTAAGTAAAATGTATAGTAATATATGCATAATTACATAAATACACATTGTATGTTATTGATAATGCATTATATATTATATAATGGTATAATATCACTAATGTGTAATAAATGAAGGAATTAAAAGTGAAATAGAAGATCGCTTCACTTCAACTGAATGTCAAGGAAGCAGCAGCTGCAAACCATGCTAAAGTAAAACCTCTAAGAAAGTCTTCGGTGGAGAGAGACTTTAAAACTAATTATCTAGAATGTTCTGTTTCTGAGGGTCTCCCTTCTGCTCATTTAACCCAATTTAGTCATGGTAAACTACCAGTCCTCTAAAGATGAGTGACTCTATTTTTTCTCCAAATATAAGACAACGAGACTGCAAGATCAAGGAAGAAATTGTTGGATTATATACTTCTATGGTTTTGCATCTTTTTTTTTTTTGCTTCTCTGGTTGGCACCATCTGAAAAACAAAATCACTGAAAATATTTTTCCAGTGTTTCTTAAAGGCTTCATATGAACATGGATTTTGGTTCGTACGCGTTCTCCAAGAAATTAGTACAGCCTTGGAATATAGCTTGCTTGTAAACAACTGAAGCTGAACAGCAGAGAGAATAAAACTCTTAAAGTATGAAAAGAAGATGTTAAAGAAAAAAGGTTACTTCTACCCCAAGAGTCAAAAGTCATTTCATAATTTGTACTATTGTTGGAACATGAATATTTCCAGCAACCAGTAAAAGCTTCCCCATTTCTTATCCTCTCCAAAACTGGCACCATAAAGCAATACATCCAGTATGTTTATTCAGTAGTTGCTTTCTTATCTGTACCTGTTTTTCAATGTTTGGTTTGCTGATCTGTACAGTCTGAGGTCCAGCAAGCCTGGTACCTGGTGCTGCTATCACAATGCTGGTGAGCTGTGCCATAGGGAAAGTTTTGGCTATGGTTGCTGTCTGCCCGTTAACTACACGAACTGGATGTATGGAGTTCTGAGAGTTGGGTAAAGAGGTGGGTGTGAACTTTGTTGTCAACATCACAGGCCTCTGAATAAGCTGAGGAGCTGCAAGCATTGGAGGAGGTGCTGGGGCAATAGGAATGTTATTTTGGGCAACTGGTTTAGGTCGAACCTATGGGGAAAAAAAAAAAAGGAAGAGATATTCATATACCAATACTGCAGAAAAAATTATTTACTAAGTCTTTCAATTCAGCCTGTATAATCCATGCAAGGTTGATTCCTTACAGAATGTAATTTTTAGCATAGAGTCACAAGTATGATATGAAAAAGAAAAAGCCACATTTTCAAACCTACTTTCGTAAGATCCATCCATAAAACATTTGCACAAGCAGTCACAGTCCCTGAAATGGTATTTGGATGCACAGATATTTATATTACGTGTATATTGCCAAGTGCCTTATATATGTCTAAATCAACATATTGCTTTGGTGAGCCAAAAACTAACGTAATATTTACAGGCACTGCTGAGACTTTCATGTTAGAAGTGTGTCTCAGGGCTTTATACTGAGTCTCCAACAATTTTTCAGAAAATCCTTGTTATCACTGTTATCATATTACTCTGTACATGTCTAAATACACACTTGCACATCCATTCTTGCTAAATAAATAGAATTTTCACAATAATACATTAATCTCTCACTGAAAATGCTGAAGGGTACAGGTAAAGGCAGTTAGTAATATTTCTTCCATGAGTCACAAAAATTGTTTCATACTCTACTACAAATACTTGTTTATTTCTTGCCCATTGTTTTTACTTACTACATTATTACAGTGTACAGAAACAGAATAAATTACTCTGAAAATAAAGACTTTTTCACTATTATTTTCTGTTGTCCTATCCACATTTAATACTCCACAATGGATTTCATCATTAAAAACAAGGTGATGTTCCAACAGATTTCACAGTCCCTAAGTTTTAAACAGACACCAGCCTATACTTTCCTTTTTTTCTTTTGCACCACATTAAGGCTTCTAGTCAGTGCCAAGTATATGTTGGAAATGAAATAGTTCCTCCAAGATCTTTTCTTTCAATGAAGAAAGAATCAGTGTCTTTTCCAACCTGTGAAAAAATCTGCTTTCTACAAGTTTTACTGCTCAGCTGTGAACAGAAATCACTCTCTGCTGCAATACAGAAATACTTGGGAACAATCTAGAGACATCTTGTTTTTCCTTCTTGCTCATGAGCAGCAAACAATAATTACAGCAATTTAAGGCCTTGGGTGATGCATTGATTTTTGCTGACACCAGTTCAGTGGGTTCATTCCTTTTGATGCAAATACATTCATAAATGATCACTATATGCTAATCTCATAATCACAGACACGCAGGGCAGGAGAAAGCTCAGGATATTTCTAATCCAATCTCCTTCTCAGTGCAAGGCCAACACTAAATGCAGACCAAGATGCTCAGGGTTTTGTCCAGACAGGTCTTTCTAACCCCCAAGGCTGGAGATTCCACCACTCCTCTGGGCAGCCTATTCCACTCTTAAATGTCCCCACAGTGAGAAATTATTTCCTGACTGGATATTAGGAAAGCTTTTGTTACTGTGAAGGTGGTCAAACACTGGAACAGGCTTCCTAGAGAGGTGGTTGTTGCCTCATGCTTGTCAGTATTCTAAGAGGCATTTGGGTAATGAACTGCTCAGGCAGCTGGACTGGATGATCTTTGAAGATTCCTTCCAACAGAATCATTCTGTTCTGTTCTATTGTACATCCAGTCTAAACCTTCCCACGAAGATTAATTGTCTCCTCCAATAGGTCACCAAAAAAGACTGACAAGCATGATGTTTATAGAAAATTTCTCCTATTTATGCTATAATTAAGGACCCTCTTCAATTGCTTGCTCCCTATACACTTACCTGTGGAAGAAAATTTGGACGAGGAGTGAGTCTGGGTGGAGGGATGAACTGCGGCACTTTTATGGGTTGGGGTGTAGCCTGAACCTGCTGTAAGAATGTAAGAGACAGTTCAATCAGAGGAAAATAGCTCTGATGTTGTTCACCAAAATCAACACCCTGAATGTATTTTCAGACTTGATGTTCCTGGCTTTTCACTCCATAGTTTTTCACTGTAACAGCTTCTTTGTTACAAACGTACTGAAAACGGAAGTACCCCTGCTTTCCAGTGCCTGTATACCTTTGTTCACAAACAGAAGGTATCTCTCCTTTTAGTGCACCTGTACTAACTACTGTGGTCTGTGATCTAAAATCACTTCATCTGAAGACAATGAAACTATGATCTGTTTTAATAGTTCATAAATGGCATTATAACTGACAGAAAGTAACTTCAGGCTTTGATGTCCAGCTATGCTATCCTATTATATTCAGTGGCATCTAGGAGAACGAAAGAGTATCTCACACAAATGAGAAAATTTGGAAGTTAGAACTCTTCTATTTCTAGCAATATTAATGACACTCTGAGGGGCTGTAAATGCACAGCCTAAAATTCAAAAGTAAGTCAATTGAAGCAATTAAGCTCTGATTTGAAGGAGTCCTAAGTACTTCTCTTTCTACCTGAAATCAATTGGAGTTGCCAGATAATTAATCTGATTAGTGCTACTAACTACCCTAGTTGAGTACTCCGTGAGATCCTTTGAGATTAATGTCCATGTTAGTTTCCACCCTTCTCTACTTCTGTCCATACACATAAGATTGCTATTTACTTCAAAAATGTATCACACTGATTAATTAAAGCTTTGGAAAATATTCTGAGATTTTTTATGAAATGTGCTTCCAAAACTTAAATCATGTGTAAGTATAATAACACTATCACCTGCACAGCCTAAGTAGGTTACTCAGCAAAGAGATTAAGCAGAAGCATGAAAGTCAGATGGCGGGGGCAACAGATGACTCTAGAAAAGGGAATAGTAGAAAAAACTCCAAATGTTCTATCCTGATTATAATGATGCCCTATCGGGAAGTAAAATTACTTTAATTTGCATTATTAAACTGTATTTTTAAATAAAGATAAATAAAGATTTGTGTTTAGTGAAGTTTTAATCTTTAATTCAAAAGTGGAACTTCCCTGTCATGATCCTATATAATTCCTAATTTCCAGTCCAAGAAGATTATATAATCTACTTCTACAAAATTTCTTCTTATATTTCCAGGCATCTCATTAATTGTTCAGCAAGTTAACTACTCTGGAAAAGACTGTATGATATAATCAGAGCACTTTCCAAAATACTTGATTAAAGAAACAGGATCTGTGTATGAAGAAGTGGTGAGTGAAGACATGGTAGTGAGCAGAATTAAGTGGTGTGTCTAACATGAGAGACTTTATCACAGAAAGTGAACAAGAGAGATTGACTCAAAAAACGTAAAACAAAAACCCAAAATGATCAAACCATGAAATTCTGACAGCACCTTTATCAAACAAAAGAACTGAAATTTTGCAGAACGCAGCCCAAAGACTACGTAGGGGCAGAACAATTGCTGCTTCCCCATGACTAACAGTTACTACACAGAGGTGATGACAGCACTGATTTAATTCTATAGAGCCAAACAGTAGTAACAACCCATGTAGAGAGTAGATATTTTTCTCCTGGTCTTTTGGTTTAGCAATGTCAACCTACGAAGTCTCATAACAAGTCCCTACTCTTCTTTCTGGTACAAAAATGTGATTTTTTTTTTCCTATAGCCCTCCTGCAAACTAAACCACACATATTTGCAGGGCAAACACATGAAATGCTTACCAAAGTGACTGTGTTTTTCGCCACTATTTGGACTGTCTCAGCTCCTGGCCCAGTGACCTTATTTGTTGTCTGGAGGTTGACCGGTGCATTCTGCGCATCAGTGCTGAGGACTGCTTTCTGGTTGTTGTTGATAGCAGTAACCATGGCAATGGTAGGTCTCTGACCCACAACGGAGGCAGGCATGGTTGCAGTTGCTGCTTTCAAGACGAGAGGTAGTGTCTTAGTGGTGATCATAGAAGCTGTAGTTACCGTTTTCTAGAGGAAACAGAAAAAACACTGTAAGAGACAGAGACACTTGGCATCAGACAGGATGTGGGCTGGTTCGTCAGAAACAATAGACAGCAGAAGAAAAGGCAGCACTACGTCTACCTGCCTACTGTTCAGACATGCATATGATTTTATGCTTCTGAAAACTGGATAACTAGAAAGAAATCTCATTTGGGGCACCTGTTGGGAACATTTTCATCATTTGCAGAATTAGAGACTGATTTAAAAACAGTTTCTGAGAATATGACAACCAAGCGTTAGCAGGGGCATATATGTTTTTTGATCTTTTAGTTTCATACTACTTCTAAATGTGTACTGTCAACATCAGCCCTACGTGCTGGAAGTTTATGAAACAAACCAGCAAACTAGCTTCTCATCAATTAAAGTACAAAATTTCAAATGGAAACTTTACTTACAGAGATCATAATCAGAGGAAGAGGGAAAAAAAAAACTCATAACCTTATTTGTTTCTTTAAGAACAAAAATGGATTTTGATTCTGGCTAGTCCAAATTTCAGTTTTAGACATGCAGACAGTAATTTAGTCCTTCATGTTCTTTCCTAAGAATACCAGCAGGGCTATCCTGGAGTTGTGTGCTGGCCGTAAGCCTGTCCAGCTGAAGGCAATTAATTTCAACTTCACTGGAATGGGGGAGTGGGGGTGGTTTTGGTGCATGCACATGATTCCAGATTGCTCTTAGCCTGTTTTAAAGAGAGTGATTTTGAATCACTTAATGTCAGCATTTATCTGAAATGCACTGACACACTATGCTCCCAAATTAAGTGCATTCTGAAGTTAAAACAATCATAATTCCTAATTTTGGTTTAAAATGTACCATCTTCTAAGGTATTGAGGAAAACAGAAAATATCAATCTCATTCAAAAAGTAACAAGGCAGGAAAATCTCCATATAAAATCAGAACACAATGTACACAGAAAAATCATGATGAATGACACTCAACAGAATGGCAGAACTTATTCCTTCTCTCTTTGGTGTAAAAAATCCAGTGTATTAATGACCCTGCATCTTCAAAACTGTTACTGGCATCATTAAATGCTTTTAGAATGAAGTAAGAGCCATTCCCTCTCAACAATGGTGCTAGACTTTACAACAGGAAAAAATGGAGAACCAGGGGTCAAGCAGCCTTTGTCATGCTCTGAACATGCCTGATTCAGATTTTCGTCATTATGATGACATAAGACCTTTCTTTTCATTCTAATAAAGTAATATATTTCCAGTTGGTTTCTTCAGTATTTTCTCTGACACTATTTCCTTAAACGAAAATGTGTTTTGCCTTCACACCACCAATTTTTTACTGCTTAAACTATATCTCCTAATTGTTAATTACACTCAAGTGTGAAAAAATCACTGTATAATGCCATATCAAAGAATAATTCGTGCTACAATTTAATGCACTTATATAAAATCCAGTCATAATATTTTTTTCCTTGTCTCAACATGAACAATTCCCTTAACTTTCTGTTTTAGATATAAGAGTTTCTCATTGACCTCTACTGCACTGTCTCCAAACCAAGAGGTTCCTTTCCCCTGAAGCAGTAATATTATTCAAGCTTTTCCAATAAGATGTAACACCGTATCATTTTCACAAGAATTACATTCATCTATAAACATTTTAAAGAAAAGTGTAATCCATCATGTAATACAAGACTGGGACACTTTCAAGGGGTTCTGCTAAGTGTGAAAGTACTGAGAGCATAGTTTCAGACAGCAGATCACAGAGCTTGAATTTCTGTGTTACTTTGCAGAGCGTTAATTGCTTCGGTTATTCTAAAAGGTTTTCAATGCATGAATTCATACTGAAGTACCATTCACAGCAAGTTTGCTTTATTTCACATAATAACATTGTAATAGTACGAGCTTTCAGCGGGCTTGCTGCTTTTTGAAAAAATATCTCTCTTACTGGATTATGTTAAGTATGTTACAATGTCACTATTAAAGCAGTATATATAACTTTATTCCTAAACTGAATTACTCTGAAAATAGCAATTGAAAGCATTCTCTTTACTGGAAAATGTATTATTACAAAAGTTGGCAGCAATAACCTTTATACAGGGACAAAATACTTGACATTACATGTTCCTTATATCTTTGCTGAAAGAGAAGGCGCGGTTTTACTGAGGGGCAAGAGAACAGAGAATCTGTACATAGACTCCACGTACAGAAGCAAGTGATGATACTTTAGAGTTATACCAACATAAACAATAACAGATCACTTAAGGGTACGAGCTGGCTTTTTTTATTCAAATGAGAGGGAGACCTGGCGTTCAATTCCTGATTACTTTCTGAGTGCAACCGCATTGAGGAATCAGAAGGGTGTAGCAGTTTTATGACTGTTTCACTAGAGGGCTCTTTAACTTTAAACAAAACCTCAGTTTCTGCAACCCAGAAGATGACCTGGAAGTTAATGCGTGAATGCAAAGTGTGGAACAAGGAGAAAAAACGTAAGGCTGCTTTTGCAGTTATGTTTCCTGACTGAAAAGCAAAAACCAATGATACAGCAAAGAGTGATTCACCATTTTACGACACATTAGCACACACTTCACAGTTCTGTCCTAGATTCAGTGTAGATGTTTGTGCTCAAGACCATCTTTTTCTTAGTTAAGTCTGCTTCATTTCTTCAATATTCTTTTATGAGTACCTAAGCCTCACAAAGACATTTTTAGAGAATATTCAAAACAAGTTGTTCATTTTAACTAAGATCCCAACCATTTCTTCCCCTTCTACTTTCAGGAAAAGAGAAGAAAAGAATCGTTACTGGTCAAAGTTATGGTTGCAACTCCCTGCAATATGCATAAGGCAAACGGTGAATTCTGCCATCTGCCTATACAACTACATGTGAGCTGCTGAGATGGCAACAATAGGTAAAAAAAAAGTCACACACCCTCTTGTTACAAAATATACCTCTGCCTTTCTAGCTGCTTTATTAGCAGACTTCTCAGATTCTAAATATTTGAACAGTAGAGACTTGGAATTAGCTTGCAATTTCCTTCTCAGTAAAGTGGTCCACTTTCCCTGGTGAGTTCTGGGATTATATCTCTAATCCTATACTGTAATGAAATTAATGTGCCTTCCCAATAAATACACTACTTTCTAAAATTTAAACTTTCCAACTACTATTGTATCCTCTTAAATTAATGTGTGCAGAGACTCAGGTAAGAATTATTAGATACGAGTTAGGTCTGTTTAGAAAGAGCCAGGCAGAAAGAAGAGGGAACAGTTTCCTTACATTTTGCTCACAAAGACTGTGAGTTTTTAAAAATAAATGATTTTAATCATACACTTCATATAGTATAAGCAAAGTCTTTACTGTTTGTTGAGATCTACTGGCAATGAGTAATCGTGCATGCACCTGTGGAAAAGACAGATTAATTTGCTAAACTTTTATTTATTTCTAAGTAAGGTGATGCGACCACCTTTCTTTTTTGTGCCATTATGATCTGACTTTTAATCTCTAACAGATGGTTATTGCAAAAAAAAACAAAAACAAAAAAACCCAAACAAACAAAAAAGGCAACAACAAAGACAACAACTGATATGTGTGCATGCACAGAATGATAAATTAATATTGGTACACTAAGAGGCCAAAGTAAAAGTTCGTAATTTTCTGTAATTTTTGTTTTTTCTGCAATGAACTTTACCTTCAGCAAGGAAAAGAATTGCTCTAGCAATTCTTACCTGTGATCCAATCACGTTCGGAGAGGGTGCAGTAGACTGCTGCTGCTGTTGATGGTGGTGTTGCTGTAGTTGTTGTAGTGGTTGTGGCTGTGGCGTCTGTAGTTTATTTTCTGACTGTGCCAATGGCTGTATTTGAAACTTACTGTCTGGCTGTTCCTGCTTCACTATCAAATTCTTTCGAAGCTGTTCCACCACTCTTTTCTACCAGATAAATAGAAACATAAACAGATATGATGGTTATTTTGTTGCATATGTTAGAGAAGATAATAATACCTAAAGCATTTAAGGTAAATAAAGGACTATACAAAAGTGCAGTAGGAGTTCTCTTTTTAGAGTTTCAAAAATTGGTGTTAACTAATGGACTGAATTCCAGAATAGCTATGCTGTCCAACAAGATGACCTTATCGTCCTTGCGGAAACTCACCCCACTCCAGGCTATTCACAAACCACTGCAAGACCTCATTAGCATACATTCACTTGAGACTTGTTGGCATTCAGATTCCAAAGTCTCTGTCTCCTTTTGACACGCACTTCCAGGCACAGAAAATGACTGGTGAGAGAGCCACACTGTGTGCAAAGGGGGGAATAGGAACCACTGATGTGTGGTCATTCAGTCCAATACTATTGTCAGTTGAAAGAAAATCAGATAAGGCTACCTACAGCAGGAAGGAAAGACATAGTCTTATTTCTCCAAGCTTAAATGCTTCCTGTGATATTATAGTCTTCATGAAAATTTGAAATTATTTCAAAGAGAAGTTTCTTTGTTTCTTCTCCTGGTATCTACTGGTATCCTTAGACGATAAAAGATCTGACACCAGACCAGGTGACTTATGGGATAAGATACCATGTCGCTGCATGGGTAATAAGGGCTCACATTTTATGTTCACGTGCTTTAGTAACAGCAAGGGGTGCATATACCACAAGACTTTTTTGTGTGTGTGTGTGTGCACATGATAGGAAACAAGCATCTTTTCCAATACTCTAACCACCACCAATCTAGGATAGCTTTAAAAAGATTCAGGTGTGTACTCCAGAATTGTTACACTGCATGGCTGGATGTGGAGGAGTACACTAAAGAGTGAATTGACACGCCAGGGGCCAGCCTGAGGAAATTTTATCAAAAAGCCTGATGGTCGGACCAACTCAGTCAGAGCCTGGCACTAGCAGAAGGAGCTGCCTGAAGCAGTTCGACTTACATGAAAAAAAAAAACAACAAAAAAACTTTCTGACAATATCCAATCTTTGGATTTTTTTTTTTTTAAGCATTTCCATTAGGGTGTAGTAGAAAACAGAGAGAGAGAATGAAAAAAATAATAATCCACATACATACAACCAACTGAAACAATCTTTCCCTCTTTTATATATATATATAAATATATATAAAAAATAATGTATAGATATATATACACACACACACACATACATATATATATAATTTTTTTTTCCATGCAGGATTATGGAACTCTGAAGTAGTGAAGTATCTGTTCTTTATGTAGTTCCCATTTTCATACTTCACACCTACTTCCAAGTAGGTTGCTTATGATGGCTTAAGGCTGCACCATGCTTAACACACTAACCTTGCACCTAGAAAACAGCAAAAGTTGCAGGGTTCCAAACAGGCACTTTTTGAGAACCAGAACTTTAAAAATCAAGAGAGAAAATGCTATCAACCAAAAATAATAATAAAAAAAATTAAAAATCCTGTTTCATAGGGTTGAAAAGTGTGAATTCAAAGTACTGATGTTTTTGCAAAAGACTGAATTCAGCAGCTACCAAGTGTACATGAGGAAGACCACCCGGCTTCTAAAACCTCCCCGGAGTTGTGGTGACGGTCCTGGCAGGGATGCACACCGGACTCCAAAGGCAAAAGAAACACTGGCTCAATCTCACTGAAAACTCAGGGAGCTTGTAGTAGGCAGGAATGCAAAGTAAATATTTTACACTGCACCTAGAAGAATGCTAAAAGATATCAAAACCTAAAAACTGGAAACTGTTCCCACCTAGAACAAAGAGAGAATATTAAGGGTATATAAAGTTTTTTTTCTAATTCAGATGTTTTACATAGTTTTAAGTAGCCTGTGTCTATCTGCTCATTCAAACACGGAATAGCTGAACAATCGTTTAAAATTGCTTTCTGAGAAGATCAACCACGTTAACCCGCAAACTGAAGTGCTGCATCAGCAAGCAGAAGAGCTGAAAAACATTTCCAAAGAGCAAACCAAGGGGGAGGAGAAGAGAAGGGAGCAGAGCAGGAGATGAAATATTGCAACATGTCTATGCAATACATGCCAAAAATGTACTGTACAGGAGACTGAAGAACTGCAGTACCAACTCAGGACAAGAGGCAATAGGATAACCTTGTCCTGTCTTGCCAATAGGATCGAACAATGGTGCTGCTGGGGAGAGGGCTGCTGTGAGCCGCCTGGCAGCAGCGTATCCTGCCATCCACATCCATTATGCAGATATTAAATTGGAAGAAACATCTAATGCTTTTAAGATTCAGAGCGGTACAAGTGAAGTTTGCAGAGAATGCCAATTGCTGACGCAGTTTATTAAGCTTCCTCTACCAACTGTCAGTAAAAATACCACAGTGCCACTACAGAAATCGTTATACTATTTGGAAGGCTGTGGGGATTACGTGCTCGCTAGCAGTTATCAGGAGCAGCTCTGAACAACGCATTCTGAAATTACTTAGTTTAATTACCCAAACCAGCTCGGGCTGCCCCTACACAGGCACCAAGCCCAGGCCATGCCTGCTCGCAGCACCTCACTGCTGCGTCCTCCCAGCACCACTGCCAGCTCGGGCCAGGATAACAAGAAAGTCTACTGTGTGGCTTCATACTACATTATAGCAGCGTTTTAAAATGGTTCCTGTGAGTTATTGGGCTGTTCTTAATCAATCCTGAATGTAGTTTGTGCCCCAGAATGTGCAATCTGCATAGCTGAAATTTGCTAGTGTTGGTGTAAAGTCCTGGCTGCACATTTGGTAAAGCCAGGGAGATTGAGGTGATCTAGAAGTACCACGGAATTCTTAAGAAATACTCCCAATAATTGCCATTTCCCTCCCTCCATTTTTAATTGAAGAATATTTGAACACCGCATTCTTATTGACAACTTCAGAGTTTTAAACTGAGAATAACTCAATTGTAAACACATAAACATAACACAGCAGCTTTCTGAGTGTCAGAAAGCTCTAAAACCCACCCATATTCCTAAGGTAGTTTCTTTTCCCGCAGTGCTACAAATGTGTGAGAAGCATTTGTCTTTCAAGTTTACTGAATTTTCCTCAAAGCCTCTGTTTACATCCAGAATGTGAAAGAAGTTAATAATCACATCCTTTCATCCGAGCTGTATCCTACCCAAAAAATAATTGCTTGTGCTCTGCAATGGTTATGGTCAGGCTGCTACAAAATCTATTTCCCAAGCTGTGCCCCGTAAGCATACTGCATAATGTAATAGCTCTTGCTGTCCTGACATCTTCATCACTAACTTCATCAAGAACTCTTCATGCCACTGAGTTCACAGAGCCCTACACACCTTATATGACCCCTTCTAAAAAGTAATAAATGTAATCAATACTGTGACATTTAGTGATAGCACTTTCTCGTTCACGCCACAGGCCAGATCAAACAGAGCATTAGATTATTTTGGTTTGATTAAGCAGAAAATCTGCCTCTGCATCTCACCGTGCCTCAGTGAGACAAGAAAACTTTCTTTTATAGCAATATTTTCATGATAAAGTCCTTGATAAAACTTTAAGCACAACATTATTAGCCAAGAAT
>JAOWBP010055428.1:0-43985 GCA_028571105.1 Tragopan temminckii
TTTTGGATCACCAATGGACCAGAAGCTGATGTGGTGTTTGTGTATGCTAAAACCAGTGAAAAAGGTATAACACCATTTTTAGTTGAAAAAGGAATGGATGGATTCTCTGTTGGACAAGTCATCGATAAATTAGGAATGAAAGGTTCACCTACTAGTGAACTTTTATTTGATAATGTTAAAATACCAGAAAAGAATGTTGTCGGAAAGATTGATGGTGGTGTTTATATTCTAATGTCCGGTTTGGATAGTGAACGTTTAGTTTTATCTGGCGGTCCATTAGGATTAATGCAAGCTGCATGTGAGCTGGCATTCAACTATGCACATGAAAGAAAACAATTCGGTAAACCGATTGCTTCGTTTCAATTGCTACAAGCTAAATTAGCTGATATGTATTCAAAATTATCAATGTGCCGATCATATTTATATAACACATCTAGAGCATTGGATGTTTATAAGAAAAATCAAAAACTTCAGCAAGAACAAACAGAAACGCGAAAACTAGGACCAAGTCCATTTACAAAAGATTGTGCTGCTGTTATATTGACATTAGCAGAAACGGCCACCAAAATAGCTTTGGATACAATCCAGATTCTAGGTGGAAATGGTTATACTAATGATTATCCCGCTGGAAGATTATTACGTGATGCTAAACTTTATGAAATTGGTGCCGGTACATCAGAAATTAGACGATGGCTTATTGGACGTGAATTAAATAAAGAATATTTACAATAATATTTTATGATTATATAAAATTTAAATTTTGATTATTAATTAATTAATTAATTTTTTGTAAATAATTAATTGATTAATTGATTGTTTTTTATATAATACAAATTTTTATCTCGTTTTGGACGGATTGTTTGATTAGGTTTTTTTTATAATTATCTGGAAATTGTGCAATTAAAACTCTAACTAACCAGAAATCTGGTTACCTAACGTGCTGTATGAAATGTGTTTGCTGGTTGTGCTGTTGATAATTAGTGGACAACAATGCAAATCATTTCTGTCCTCCCATAATCACTTCTGATTTCAATCTAGCTGCCAATGCTTTCCTAAATGCTAACGTTTGTTGATGTTGTTGATTATCAGGATTCGATGTTGTTTCCGTTTCCTGTTTGGAAGCTGTTCGTGGTCTAGGTGTTGAAGGATTCTTTTCTGCTTTGATTAAATATTTTGATATACGTTCGGTACGATCTTTTTGTCGTTGTTGAAGTATTTTATCACGTTGTCGTCGAAGATAATCAGCTCGTTTATGAATTTCTTCCATGCTAACTCGTCGTTCATTAGATTTGCTTTGATTAGCTTGTGGTTCTAGTTTCGTTGATTTTTTATCAACATTTTCTTCTTCTGTTGATGATTCGGTTGGTGCCGATGGTATCGGCTCTTCTTCCGCTTGTTCATCATCCTCTGTTTCATTAGCCAATGCTAATTGTAATGCTTCAGCCATTTTTCTATCAATTTTCTGTTTAACTTCAACCAAACGTGCTGCATCACGTTGAACGGTTTCTTTATCAGCATCCTTATCCGGTGATGAAGACTCTTCCGTTGTTTTTGATGCTTGTTCCGATTCTGGTTTAATTGATTCAGGTTCTTGCGTATTCGATGTATCTTCTTTGGTTTTATCATCATCTTCATCATCTTCATCTTGTTCTTCATCCTCGTCATCTTCATTCAATTCCATATCATTCAATGAACGTATGATAGCTTCCCTTAAAATATGTTCTTCACTTAGGAAATTTTTTGGTGATGTCCCTATTGGAACAAACACATCATACACCAAGCCATATTTCCTGACCAACATTTCTAATGCTTCTAATTGTAATTCTACGTTACGTTTAGCCATAAGCCGTACGAATACTTCGTAATTTTCAGCGGCCCATAATTCTTCAAACAAAATTCGTTTCAATTTGTTGGCCAACATTCCTTCGGCCATTTGACAAGCCCTAGCAAATTGTTCTTCGTTGATGCCCAGCTCGGTCATATGCGAACCAATCAATCGATCAACCAATTGACGATATTGTCTAAATATGGCCTCGTATTCAGAACGATGTCGTACTTGACCATCTTCATTCTCAATATCATCCGGATCGAATACTTTTGAAAATGTTTGATTAAAACATAATTAAAATTAAATTAGCATACAATTAACTTACCAATTGAATTACGGTCTGTAAAATCATTCAATGATGAAGACCACAATGGACTTTTTAAGAATCCAACCAGCGAATCCAAGACCCATGTTTGGTCTTCATCATTCGGTTGTGGTTCATCAGCCATTCTCAAACCGTTTTAATGGCTGACTAAACTTCAATTCAAAGGAATCATCATTGCAGTCATTTTGCGACACAAATCCTGTTCTCTGGTATCCTTGGATACCAAAAACCAAACCAAACAAAACACAATTGGAACAATAATACAAAAAGTAATAATTGCTTACCAGAACCCACGTACAAACCCATACAAAAAAAAAAAAAAGAAAAAAATTGAGGCCCAATTGCAAATAATAATCAATTATCAAGGTTTCTTTGGTAATTTCTCAGTTTATTAGAATTAATAAACAATAATTAACAAATGGATAACAATTTTTTGTTCTCAAACTAAAATTTGTTTCAAACAACAACGATTGATAAGTCAAAAACAATTTGATACCAGAATGAAAAATCATGAACGCTCAAATGGACTCATCACTGGTTCATAATAGCATTTTTGGTTACGTTTCTTGGAACATATTTTCCATAAAACATGCCAACCACCACAAAATAATTGACTAATAATTGACATGAAACTTTTTTGTTTTTGGTTGGTTTTTTTGTTTGTGGTAAACGATGACCAGGGATCTATACATTCCAACAGGGTTAATTCTTCACATTGTCGTAAGAATCGTGAACGTGCTGCCAAATCTTGAAATTGAATCTTCATTTCAAAACGTGATGATAAGATCTGCATGAACATTGATCGTTTAGATACTGGTCTTAATTCAATACGAAAGATATCCATTTTCCACATCCACATACGAAATTGTTTAGTATGATCAGCGTTTCCAGAAATGGTTAACAACTTTAAACCCCAACGATCAGCTTGTAATAGAAGATTAGTATGAACTAAACGATCAATGAATAATTTAACACGATATTGTGATGTTTCCAGTTTGGTTCGAAAATTGTTTGGAAATTTAGTAGCTGGAGATAATGGTGCTGGTAAACGATATTGAAGTTGAAAATGATCCGGCTGGAAACGAGACATGTTTGGATAAACTTTGGAACAATCAAACCAACCAAACAAAAACTAAACACAACCAAACTTGATTGAAACCTAAATTCAAATAACAGACAAAAACAACAAATTTCAAACAAAATCTAAAATATCGATGATTAATATGATAATTTCCCCAAAACTTTTATTCGTGTTATCAAATATTTTTTTTGGCTTTGAAAATATAATTGTGATTAATAGGTTTAAAAAAATCATCTTTGTTGTTGTAAAACCATATTTGTTGACAGATCAGAGAGCGAGCAATGTTAAAAACGAAAATAAATTATGCTTTTGAAACACAAAAAAAATATAAAGATGAATTGCATTGAACATGAAACATCTCTTAGCCAAAATAATGGTGATATGCTTCATTTTTGATGATGATTTATTTTTGTTTTTTTTTGTTTTCAAGCTAACTGATTCAACTTGAGCTGTTCCACTAAAAACACCCGAAATATTCGCATTAAATTATTAATGGTTGGATGATGTAGATTACGGCCATCATCACCTTCCAGATGCCAATTAGCTGGAAATGGTGTCGATATAATGTGAAGTATTCTCACACCTAAACGTTCAAACGGAATGTGATCGTCTTCGATTTGTGATGTTCCCCATGAACAACGGGAAAAATAATGGGTTCCACTAGCTCGTCGTGATTCCATCAATCGTAACCGATTTAGTCGTCGTTCTAAAGATATTTTTTTGTTGTTAAATTATGATTTCATTTTCGAGTTTTTATATAACTTACCGATTTCATCCAAATGATCAAACATTTTCTGTGTGTTACGATAATAAGAACAAAATCGTGGACTAGCTTCGCCAATTAAATCCAACAGAATTAAAACATCGATTCGATCAAGTTCGGTTTCGACATTGGAACAACTACTCGAACGAAATGATAACGAATTTAATCGTTCGGCTAAATGTCTGGAGCCATAAAGTGAATCAGTTTTTGACCATCTATGGAATGCTTCTTCACCATCAAAGAATATTAATTGCAACGTTACATCATCGTTTGATGATTGTTTATGTTTTTTGAGTTGTGGATCAAGCTTTCGGATTAATTCCAACATCATTGTACACGGTACAGCCGAATCAGTGGCCGCCAAAAATTTAAAATCAGCAAAATATTTAGAATCATAATGGCAAGCTAAAACAATACGTTTACAAGCTTGTGGATTCAATGTGGCCATAATGTTGGTGAAACGTTTTCGGCCCATCGGAGTTTCATCTTCAAATTGATCCAATTCAACCAGCCAGCCCAAACGGCGGAGGTAATTTTCAATGAACTAAAAATGAATTGAATTAATTTAATTATCAAAATTAAATTTAATTCAACTTACACGTCTAACATTGGCATGACTAGGTGTATCAGCCACTCTTGGCACCAAGATTTGTTTCAATGTTTGATTAAAACGTCTCATATCATCAACATTGATTTGTACTAATTGTTTTAATTGTTGTTCGGCTGGAGTTTCACGTAGAGCCTAAATTAATGAAAATTAATTTTATAATTCAAAAAAAAATTATCCAAATTTTCAAAAAAAAACCTCAATATTAGCACTACTGGTAGTAACAACGATATTATATAATAAAAATGTTAAAAATAAAAACATTGCAATTATGAGCAATAATAATGAACGGTTCATTTCTCGAGACATTATCGGTGATTTATTATTATTAAGATCATTAAGAATCATCACATTCATAAATTGTTGCAATTTTCATAAAAAAATATCACAAAAGTATAAGGAAAAATGCCATCTAAAGATATTTAGGAATGAATTTTTAACTTCATGTTTTATGGCTATTATTATCTGGAATTATGATTTAGATTATCCTTGGCCATGGTTGAATTGTTTTGCGTGTTGTTTTTGTGCATAAAAGAGATCCAAGAAAAAAACAACAAAAAAACATGTTGACGTGTTTGTAATGTATTGGGAAACCATTCATAAAATACGTTCATGTCTAAAAAAATTTTAAATTTGAATTTGATTTTTTTGTTTGTTTTGGCGCGCGTGTGTGCTGATTTGTTTAATTAATTTTAATTTAATTTTGGTTTTCTCAAAGATTAAATACTATTTGTTGATTTTAGTAATTACTTACTCTACGATTAAAAAATGTACTTAGAAAACGATTAGCTGAAAAAAATGATGATCGAGGCGATGATGCAGATGTGGTAAAAAATGCCAATGGAGTAAATTGTCCATTGGCCAACATGATCGGCGTTTGACCACCGAACGATAATAAACTGACCACAGCAAATAATATTATTGATGACATCATTGTTTCGGGGAAATTTTATTTTTTTGATTTCGTGTTCGTTAATTCGGGGATTTCGTGTTGAAAGGATTCAAGAATTATCAAACGTATTTTTTTCTGTTTGTCTAGTCAACGAAACGATGAACGAATGTCAAAACCAAATCAATCAAACAAATAAATTGAACTTGTTGACGAATTTTTGATTTACAACCAGTTCTCTCTCTTTTTTACTTCGATAACAAGTATAAACAGTTAAATTTTTCTCTTCTTCCTGGTCTGTTTGTTGTTAGTTTCTCTTCAAATAATCGAACGAAAAATTATGGTTAACCAAAACAAATAATTCATTTGGTTTTATGGTTCAACAACTAAAATTTCAAAAAAAAAATCGTTGATTTAGTTTTTAAAAAAATGTCGTGTTTCACACACAAGTATTTAATTGTGACATATGCCAATGTACACCTGTGTTTTTTGTACTTCGAAGTTTTTGTTGGAGTTCTTATTAAAGAAGATAACTTTAAATGTTGTCAATCATGTTGTCCTTGAATTATTTTTTAAATAAATGAATGATAACATGTTTGATAACGTTTTTCTTTGTGAAAATGTTCATTGGATGGATTGATGGATGATTGCCTTCCACATAGGACTGATGATGATGATGAGATGAGCAAGGAGATTCTTAAGAATGTTGTTTAGTGGTCTTGATGATGATTAAAACTGAATGTACGAATCAATCTTCATCATGACCGGTAATGCGATCCAATAAAATGAAATTATATTGATGGCTTCATTATTTATTAGATTAATTTTCGTGCTTCATTTTTTTGTATGTTGGCTGCTTGGTTTAGAATTTCAATTTTTTTTGGAACATGTAGGGTTTTGTGGTTTGTATCACAGATACATGCTGTGTGTAACTATATTTGGAACATAGACAAAATGTCCAAAATATCATGCTGAGATAATATCCAACCAAACCAAGTCCAAATCCAAAATATAATTAATATTAATTAGATAATTTTTTACGTAATTAATTAATTAATTCACCGACGACCATGAAGACCACGACATTTTGGTTTGGTCTGAAGAATGCTAGTTAATTAGAAACGTGCTTGAGTATTTGGTGCAACAAAAAAAAATTCTTAAGAATTCCTATTTTTAGTATCCTTTGATTCTTTTTAAGAAACAGGATATCTAATCTTTTTATGGATTCATTTGATTAAAGGATATCCTGTAAAAGATAATTCAGTTTGTATTCCCCCGGAAATTCATGTTTTTTGTGGATCCCTTCGAAAAATTTGTTACAGTGTGCTTTTTTATAGCTCTTGCTATAGCAATTCTATAGAATTCTTTCTGCGCATGTTTGTTTTTTGTTTAAGAGTTCGGGTGCAGCATGCAGCTGATTTTTTCACTGATGTTGATGCGGAATAAAAGAAATCACACCACAATAACAAACAACACCAGACAAATGTCAAATTAAAATTAAATACAAAAATGTTTTCCAGCAACATTGTGACGTCTTTAATTTGAAATTTTTTTGCTTAAATGATAAATTTGTTAATTTGATAAATTTCTCAATTTAAAAAAAGGGTAAGTCTGATTTGAAAACGAAACTAACTTTTCTTTTTTGTTCAGGAAATCCTGTTTTTTTTCAGCAAAATTTTTTATGTTTGCAAAAAAATTGCGTCAATTTATGACATGTGATTTACATAAACAGGATTTGGATCCTCGTGGATTCCTTCAGTTTATTTCATTTTTCACAAGTGATTGTTGATCAGCAATTTTTTTGTAGAGTTTGATTTCTGTGATCAAAGTTTTATTTTATTGGTGTAGCCAGGGTAACCGCACGATTTTTATTATAATCAACAAAAACACGCCACGTTTTTTTCTATTCGTCTTTTATCAACATCGAAAAACTAACAAAAATCACCTCATTGAAATCAAGTGCAAATATCTGCTTTGAAATCATCATTAAAAAAGCAGCATTTAAATATTAGCTAACTTAATGAGCTAAAACCATAACTAAATTAATTAAATTAACTAGCTTAGTTTAATTATAATTGTTATTTGTTTTAATTGGTTTTTTTGTGATGCATTTTTAATTCATAATTTTTAAAAATATCCCGGAAATCAAAAATTTATTTTTTTTGGTTTTGAATGAAATCGGTAATGAACTTGGCTGTGAAAAAAAATAATGTCAAACCGGTTTTTTGTTGTTTGAGTAACGTGACTTTGAATGGAAAAATATTTTTTTGATGATGATTGTTCAAAAAAAACTTGATATTTAATGAATTTTTTTTATTATTTTTTTTCACAGAACCGGTGATCTAAATCTCTTATCCTCGTCATCATTTTGACACTGTGATTTTCTTGTTATCAAGAATTTCCCGTTTGAATGATTTTATTTGGCTTCTATGAACTTTGGATCTCGTTTTAATTGAAAAAAAATTTTGTTCTGGTTGATTTAATCTTTGAAATTATTTTAAACGTTAATTATCTTCCTGGTTGAATATTTATAAAAAATGGCAGCCATTAAACAATCGTTGTCCTCATCATCACTTTGGATGGATAAATTTCAATTGGTGCCTTTTGAGCCGCATCCATTATCACCAAATTATAGTTATGTGTTTAAATTTGAAAATGATTTCAATTATCGTATGGCTACCGGATGGATGCGCGAACATTGGGTCGATTCAATCTATTGGTCAATCGCTTATTTGGCGTTCATATTTTTTGGTAGAATTTATATGGAAACCAGAGAGAAACCATTTGGATTAAAGTTACCATTGATCTTATGGAATCTTATGTTGGCCACTTTTTCCATTATTGGTACATTAAGAACATGGCCAGAAATGTTTCACGTGCTGAACAATTATGGTTTCCATCATTCGGTTTGCTCCAATTCTTACCATAAACAGGTTTGTATTGATCTTTTTTGATTTAATCCGATTTAATTATAATTAAATTTTAATTTTGGTTTCAGGTTGCTGTATCTGGATTTTGGACCTGGATGTTTAGTTTGTCTAAATTGCCCGAATTGGTTGACACGGTGTTTGTGGTGTTACGAAGACAGAAGTTAATATTTTTGCATTGGTATCACCATACCACCGTGTTGATATTCACCTGGTTTTGTTATGCTGATGAATCTTCACAAGCCCGTTGGTATGTGGACATGAACTATTTTGTCCATGCCATGATGTACAGCTATTATTTCCTACGTGCATCCGGAGTGCGAGTACCACGTCCATTGGCCATGTGCATTACACTTTCACAGATCATACAAATGATAGTTGGTGCATTTGTAACGTTTTATGCGTATTACACGAAATTGAATGGCCATCACTGTGAGATGGCATATGATCGTTTGTATGCTGGCATGGCTATCTATTCTTCTTATTTTGTATTGTTTGCTCATTTCTTCATTCATTCTTATTTCAGTAAGTCGAAAGCAGCCAATGTCGAACATAAAACTAAAACTCATTAAGATTCAAACACATACACATAAGCCATGCCCCCAACACACACACACAAGCCACACCTACCATTATAAGCCCCGCCCTCTATTACAACAAAAGACACACCTACAACACAAGAAAATAATAATACTCTTATAATATGTGTCAGTTTGGAACCAATTCTTTCATATAGAATTGCATTTAATTGACATTTTTTTATTTATAATTTCTTCTTTAATTTTCTCTGTCGGGTCCAAACTCTAAATTTATAATTCCAAAAAAAATATAATAGTTCAATGACATAATTACATTAATTAATTAATTACAATTAAAATTAATTTAGTTTTAAATTTTAAATCAATTTTTAAAAAAGTTTTTGGTTTACATGGTCGACGATAGATGGCGCCAGATGTTTTAAAGGAATAAAATTACTGAAAGAGCCAACCAGCGCCATCTATCGTCGCCAATGTTAAACATTTTGAATTAAATCTATCACTATGAATAATCCTAAAAAAAAGTTTTTCTTTCTTTTTTTTTTGTTGAGAGAAAAATCATATAAAAAAGTTATCACTGGAAAAATATCCATAGTATTATTATAATATTATTTTAGATATTCTACTAGAACCAATAAAAATAGCTGATCGACCGCTAGTTATCGAAGTTTCGAGAAAGAAAGAAAAACTTCGCTATTTTTTACATTTTCTTAAAATATCTTTTTTGTTTGCTATGATATTATGGAATGGTGTGTGTGTGTGTTTTCTCCATAGCTCGTGTATGTGTACTATCGTAAAAATGATGAGTGATTACTAATAGTGCTAGCAGCAGTGCTCACCAATTCTGGCTGACCAAATCTGGCTATATTCTACTATTATAGTGGGTATATATTCTTGTTTCCACTCTACTGATCCATAACCAGAATTATTAGAATATTAGGATATTATTATTATTGTTGTTGTTGTTTGCCATAGAATATATCCAGAATAAAACGGGTCCAGTATTGGCGGTGGTTGGCTATTGGCAAACCATAAGCCAAATGGTGAATTGGTGATGGATGGATGAAAAATTTTCCCCGATCAATTCCAGACACATAATGGCTTTGTATTGCAGGGTTTCGAGGGAAAAGTTTCGGGAAACACATACCACTAAAAGCACAAGTGATTGTCTCTCTGATGTCTCACTTACAATAGCTTTTCAATAGCTTGTATTTTTGGTGGAAAGATGATGATCATCATCAACATCCTAGTTCGTGTGTGTGCGTGTGTTGTTTCAAGCAACATAAGCTTAACTACAATAATAGCTAGAGAGTGAGAGATTCTTCCCAAAAATCGTTTATTCTTCTTTTATTTTTGGATTCTAAGAATATAATAATCTTGGATGGGACATATAGAGAGTTTTCTGGATTCTTGTTTCATAAGAAACAATCAAAAACTTTCTTATATTTTTGTGTTGTGTTTTGGTGGTGTTGTTCAACCCTTATTGTTTTTTTTATAAAACAGCTGCTGGCTGTTTTTTCTGTGGTTGTTTTCCGGGTGTGTTTGTGTAAAATAACTAGAACCGATTTACTAAACTGGAAACCAAGCAAGAAAAATAATAATAATTCATCCAAATAAGTAATTTAAAAGAATCAAATATAATAAAGATGTAATATTCGACGAATATTTTGGTTTGAGTTCACTGAGAGAGAGAGACATAGAGAGAAACTTGTCAAAATATACTTTCATTCAAGCAGACAAAACAACATTGCACAAACATTATTTCATCATTTTTTTGTTGTTTGCCGTTTTCAAGAATGTTCCAGAAACAGCAGCTGAAACTCTTGGATTTCTTTGGGCTTTTCTGGGTCCCGGGATTCTCTCTCTCTCTCTCTCTCTCTCTCTCTCTCTCTCTCTCTCTCTCATCAGTATTGCTTCTAGTCATCATCTAAAAACGGAAAAACAATGACAGAACTCACACATGGAAACAAGAGAGACAAAAAAAGTTGACAATAACACAACCAAAATGAACGAATAACTGCAGTAAAGTGTTTGTGTGTGTGTGAGTAGAGTGCGACAAACTTTTCTTCGCCAAAAAAAAGACATGAAACAAACATACAAACTGATTCACCAGATTCACATTGAAGAAACAAAAATTACAACAAAAATAAATGAAGAATAGACAAGTTTACATAGAGATGATGATGATGAAAATGGAAACTAAAATTATTATTTTGCTATGACATGTGAAGAATATATTTTTGTTAAACAACAACTTTACGTCATTTATGAACGGTTTGTACAAGCTTACTTCCTTTTATTTGTTTCCTGTTTGTTTTATACGTGGTTGGATTCTTCGTTTATGAATGAATGAAACAAAATGGAATATTATAGATTTCATATTCTGTTTTCTATTTGACAATAGAAAAAATAAGGGGGAGTGACCAAAAACTGTACCATGCACACGCCCCTCGTTGTCCATAATAATAAACACATATTTTTCTATAAATATGAATGAATTTTTCTGTTTTTTTTTGTTGTTGTTTGTCTATTTGTTTGTATGGCAAAGAGAGGGTGTAAGCAAGCAATATTACAAGCCCCTCCCCCACAACAAAAATGTTTTTGTTATGTAATAACATGTAAGAATATTCTTGTCATTGTTCTGGATACAAACAAACAGATATTACAATCTAACACATTACATGAATGGCGAATTTTTGTTGGGGTTTGATGTTTGTCTAATGTTTGTCCATTATATATTAGCTTAAGTAAAAAGTTTTGAGCGTTTTTAATACATTGTTTTGTTTAAAAAAAATTTTCTCATTTTAAATTTAGTTTTATAATTTTTATAAATTAAAATAGCCAGATGAGAAAACATTTTAACGGACATTTTTTCAAAACCAAAATGTTAGGATTAAGGCTTTTTTGTTTAAATATTGCATAGAAAAAAACGCTCAAAATTTTTTACTTAAGCTAATATATTAGAAATGATGTCGCTTTGTATCGGCGAATAGAATCACCATTTCATAGGCGTTTTGTTTTGATTATTTTGGACCACTCCTTTCTTCGTATAGAATAAACGTTAATAATGTTGACAATATCAACAATGAATATCTCGCAATATTCTTCTACACCGACAGAAATTAAGGCATTGAATTTCGCTACGAACTGCGCATACGCGAAATTATGACTATCTACATCACCCTAAAAACCATAACGTGGTGAAAAAGTAAACTATTTTGTCCAAGTTTTTTGATCTGGTCCAAAAATGAAAAAATCAAAGGCTTAGCCTTAGTGATTTTTTGATTTTTGGGGTCAGACCAAAAAAAATGAGTTAGGACCCTAGAATTATGTATTAGGGTTCCTAGTATCCATATGCCAAGTTTGGGCCCTGGATATGCATGGAAAGCGATTTATAACACATAAGTGTGTCTGCTGAACTGAGCGCCGCATTTTCTAACTTTCACAGTGCTGTGGCAAAAGCCTTCATTTTTGTGATTGTGGATTCTTCTGTTTTTTCATTCAGAGAGATAACTTTTTTTTAAGAAATAATAATTTGGATTCTATTTTGGTGGCAAAGAATCGAAAGAGAAAAGCAAATTGTTTTTGGATTTTCTTTGTGCCTTTTTTAACCGAAAGCGACATTGTATCCATTTCATGATGTTTCTAGGATCCGATTTTTTGTTATATTTGTTGTTGTGCAATAACAGAAAGTCAAGAAAAGGAAAAAAATTACGAGAAGATTCTGGAACAACCAGAAATAAATGTACAAATGTGTGAAAATGGTGTTGATTTTTCGTTTCTGAGCTTTTTTTCTGGCTTGCAGTTTGGTGTTTCTAATTTTAGTGTGCCTTATTTTTCATGCGTTTCGATCCTATTATTTGTGATATGTTGTCCACTGGACAATGTCCAGCGTTGTTGTTGTTTGGCCGAGAGAGAGAGAAATGAAGAAATAATAAGAAAATAATTCAATGGCTACCATCACCGGAAATAATTTCCAAGACAACCAAAGCAAGCAACCAAAAATAACTATTAAAAATGATATATTTATTCCAAGATTCAATGGTGATTTGCACTTAAAAAAAGGAGGGAAGGTAAAAAAAGAGGGCGGAGCTTTTTCATTGAATGATTTACAAACAAAGTAAGAAAGTAGGCGGTGTTTCAAAATTAAAAAAATAACTTTATTTGTGAATACGACTGTTGGCTTTTAGCGCCGCCTTTTGAAGGACACCAAAAAAAAATCAAAGGGGATGGTTAACTCTTTACTGCATTTAAAAACACGGGACACAATCATCATCATAAACGAACAAACACACCCAGCACATTTTTATTTAAAAAAAAAAAAATAAAATGAAATGAATTTTGGTTGGCTGGTAAAGGCGGAACTAATCCTAGGTTGGTGTGTGCATTGTGCAACGTTCCTTTATTTATTATTTTTCATTTCATTTCATTTTCGTTTCTTAGGATCTCAATCTGTTTTCTTCTTTTTTCGCAATTCTTTTTTTGGATTCTGTTTTTGCTTCTTCTTTTTCTTCAATAAATAATCCATTTGGGAAAAGAGTGAATGTTGCCAGTAAAAAAAGACTGCAAATGAAAACAATATTATAACAAACATAAACGGCATGTTTAGCAATTGCTTTTTGGTTGTGTGGTGTGGTGGTGTGGCGTGTTGGATGCGGCTGAATGGCAGCCCACACTAAACATCCACACAAAACATCCACCAAAAAAAAATAAGAAAATTCTTACGCAATTATTTGATGTTTACATTTGAACCATTTTTTTCGTTTGTTTGTTTGTTCAAATTTCTTCTTTCTTTTTTTACAATCAAACTTGATTTCAAGTTCCAAAAAAATCAAAGTGCCAAGTTTTTTTGTTTAGCTTTTCCAGCTGGACAATTTTTTTAAAGCAAAAGTTAACTTCAAAAAAAATCTTTATAGTAACGTTGTTTATGAACAGTATCCAGTATCCGGTGAATGATTCGATTGGTTGGGAATTGTTCTGAAAGATAATTGAGATCTAGAATTCTGGATTCTTGGGACACTGAATCAGCAGCTATAATTCTTAATTATTATTATTATTGGCAGTCAGCCAAGCAAACCAAAGAAAAACACACACACACACACAAGCAAGCAAGTGAGTTTAGCAAGAACGATCAATTGTCGTCGACAATGTTCCATTTGATGTTCCATTTTAGAATCCAAAAAAAAGAACGATTCTTTACCCAAAAAAAGAAGAAAAAATCGTCTTGAAAATGAGTCTCACTTACTGGGATTTTTTATGTGCTAACACAAGAAATTCTTATCTTTATAAAAAAATAATAAATTTTCACCAAAAAAAAAATCTTTAAATTTTCACTAAAATTTTTTTTGTTTTTCTATTATTGAACAAGCCTAGAAATATCCGTAGTGGTGTTTGTGAAGCAGTCAGTCATTTCCTATTTATAATTTTAACCCTTTCAATACAATTTATTATGGCTGTTTTTTTTAAGTGAAAGGGTTAATAAATAATAATAATGATGATAATTATAATCAGTTTGGTGGTAAAATGTTACAAGGTCTAACCAAGAGGAATACAGAATTTTTGTTTAGGGGTAAAAACAGAATTGAAATGCCAGACATTTATTCCAGACAGAGTGTATTCCTAAATGTGTATATGATTGGTTTCCTCTTCTTCTTCTTCTTGTTCGTCTCAGAGTGAGTTATATTCAGTTAGTTGGTAGAGGTTATCTAGGTTAATGTTTGTGTGTGTAGATGGATTATGAATGAATGGAATGGCTTGAATTGAAATGATTGGCCCAGAAGACGACCTAGAAAGCAAGCAAGCAAGCAACAGCCAAACCACAGCCAAAAAAATGATTATGATGATGATTATTTATTTCCTAATCACAAATACAGACTGAGAGAACGAGAGCTAGACCAAGGTTTTTTCTATGGTTTGCTTTACGGAACCGCAACTAGAAACAAAAAAAACTAGAATAAAACTGGGTCCGACTAAGTGCTCATCTTCAATATATTTTTTGTTGGTGGTGGTTTGTTTCTCAATTGAAAATGAATGCCAAAACAATTTTCTTCATTCATTTTGTGGATAGATTTTCTGTTCGTTTGTTTGCTGAAGGATTCTTCTCTTCTCATTTGGATAGAGAGCAGGATTTCAGTCTATTTCACAATGATGATGTGAATCTCAAATTCCAAATAATAACTCTGTGATTACATTTGTTATTTGCTTATTATTTGCTCTGTCTGTCTCTCTGTGTCTGCGTGTGTGTGTCTGGATTCAAATCACACAAAAAAACGAAAATTTCGTAAACGATTTCCAGTGAATTGTTGAATAATAAATATTATTCTAGGGGATGTCTGCCAGAAATAATCATCTGAAAACGGAACATTTCAAAAAAAAAGAGGATTATTATTCATTTGAATTCAAAAAATTAATTATTAAAGGATTGTGTGTGCTATTTTCAAACATCAGCAACAGAGAAGATTAATTTTTTAAATCGTTTTGACTTTTAATAATAATCGTAATACATTATCGACACACAACACACACACACAAACACCAGCAGAGTTGATAATGGAAAAACGTGTTTCTACTAAAATTTTTATTATTAAGAATATTTCATCATAATAATATTATTTATTTTCTTAAGAATCTTCTTCTTCTTTTATGCTATTAGTTTTTTGTTATATTGAAAGATTCTGTTCTGATCAAACAAACAAGGCTAATAATAATCATAAAACATAATAATATTAAACGAAGTAAAAAGTTTTGAGCGCTTTTTTCATATAGATAACATGAAAGCATTTTATTTACGGAATGGCGTTTTGAAAAGTGGACAATGTCCACTGTAGACATCAATTGATAAGCTCTCTGACCAAAGCTTTCATTGCAGTATAACATGATTATGAAAATGACAATTGAATTTTAAAAAATAGACAATTGGTTACCAAGGCAACATTGTTCATTGCTCATTGTTCATTCATTGGCGAAACAACGAAAAAACGCTCAAAACTTTTTACTTCGTCTAATAATTGGACAACAACAAAGTTTAGTGATAAGAGTGAACCAAAAAAATGATGATGATGATTATGACGACGATGACGACGAAAAGAAGATTATAGAATATTGGGAGAGAGAGAGAGAGAGATTTTGTTCCAATTGTTCTTGTTGTTGTTTTTTCACAAGTTAAAATTAACCGAATATTGCCCAAATAAAAATAAAATAAAAAGCTTCAACGATAAATTTGATGAATTGAAAAAACAACAAGAACATAAAAAGCACAAGACAACAACGATAAGCTTCTTAAAAATATGAAGAAATTTTTTAAAACAGTAAATTTTTTTTTAAAAAAAAAGACTGAAAGGAAATTTTCTGTAAACTAAAATTATTTAAGCAAACAAAATTTTCTCTTAAAAAAAATATATAAAACAGATTTAGGATAAATGATGATGATGATTCATCATCGTCATTTGGATTCTCAAGGATTTTGGCCATTTTTTTGTTGCAGGATCCTTGAATCCTCATAAATGATGTCTCAGAATCTTAAAGAATCTTCTTCATCTTTTCAAAAAAAAGATCAAATTGAATCCACAAGAATCATCATCAAGAATCCTTAATTTTTTTGGGAAACTTCTGTTTAATTCTTTTAAAAGATTTCATTTTTTTAAAAAAAACTTTAGGAAAACTTTTCTTAATTCTTAATTCTTAGCACAATCATCATCATCATTTTGGTGGAAAAAAAAGTAATTCACAAAAGAAATGAAATTCCAAAAAAAAATTCAGAAAAATGAAACAATCATCAACACACCAAAAAAATTGTAGCAAAGTTTATATAATTTTGCTACAAAGTTTATAATAAATTTATTAAATTTCAAGTTTCAAGTTTCTTGCTCTTTAATTTTTTTTTGTGGGAGGAATTTTCATCCTAAAAAAGGGGTGGAGTATCCAATTCTCTTTTGTTGTTCTAGCCAATTATAATTCTTTTATTATGGGGGCGTGTGTCATTCAACTGCAGGAATCCTGCTGTAGGCGTATCCAGGATAATAATGATAGAATCATTATGATGATGATAATGTGATGATTTTCTATTTTATAATTTAACCAAACCAAAAAAAAAGCAGATAAGCTAAAGGGATTCCTTGCTTTTTTCAAAGAAAAAAGCCATTATCATTTAAGGGAAAAAAGAGTTAAAAAAAATTTTCTAAAATAGAAGAAATTTTCTTTCACATCATTTGACATTGTCGTTTTTTTTTGTTTGAATTTTTTTTTGGCTTTAATTTCAAAGATTTTCGTTTTCAAAGAATGTCAAAAAAACTTGAAGTTTTGTGAAACTTTTTTTTGGAAAAAAAATTACTTGACAATTTCTTATTATTAGTTGGGGTTTTGATTGATTGATTAATTGTGTTTGGCTCAAACGGCCCTAGCACTAAACTATCAACAACAGCAGCATGCTATAGAGAGAGAGATGCAGGGTCCAAACTCTCTGTGTGGCACCCTGGTCCGTGGATCCTGCCAACCACCAAAAAAACCAATAAGTCATATGCAGATATTTCTATTGTTTTATTCATTCATTTTTTTGGTGAACTAAGCAGAAAAAGCCACCAAAAAAAGAAAGAAAATCGGTTGGCCAAACGCACAAAAAAACACAGAGAAATTGAAATTGAATTGTACAGAATTGAATTGAATAAAACGAACAAAAAACGAGAACAAAATTTAACAAAAAAAATGAATAATAAAAAAACAATAAATTCCAAATAATATTGAGCCTCACAAATGGTCAAATAATAATGTTGTCGTTTTTTTGGGTTTGGTTTTTGGTGGCCGCACACACACAAAAAAAACTAAAAAATTGGCTGAGTCTCCAAGATTCTTGTTTTTGTTTGGTTTGGCTTGGTTGAATTTGGATGGAATTCTCAAAAAAAAGCAAATTCTTTCTTCTTTTTTTTCTCTGTTTTGTCACAGGAATTCAAGAATTCTTCTTGTTTTTTGTGGATGTTGAATACGAACAGACAGAAAATTCAATTGTGGATCTTTTGGTCTTTTTTGTTGGTGGATCGTGTCTCAATTCACCATCAGAATCGAATTTTGGATACTTCTCGTCTAGCATTCGGAAGTGAAATATTATATTCATGGAATTTCAAGTATCCACCAAAAAAAAGATATAAGCACCCTGTAAATATCTTAGAAAAACGATCCATTGACAAAATTTTTTTTTTGCTTAGTTTTTTTTCTATTTTTAAGCCGGCCGGCAATTGAGGAATTTTGTTTGTTTTTTTGGATGCTGTTCTTTTTTAAAAAAAATAGTCGTTTTTTGGTGAAAATTGAAATGTCAAATTGGGTAAATGTTGTTGTAAGCAATCAATTGTCAATTGACAACAATTTTTGTATTGACACCAACAAGCCAAACAATCGTTGTTCGTTTGGACAATTGGACATCGTTTTATCATCATTATCAAATGGTCGATTGAGAACAAGAGAGAGGTCAATTTAAACAGTCAATCAGCGAGTGAATTTAAGGGGAAAACGTGCTTTTATTTCGCAGAATTTTTTGTACAAAACGTAAGTGTCATGTCTAAAAATAGTGGATTGTAGTTGTCAATCAGCCATTCATTCAGCCGTGTTTGTGTGTGTTTTTCTTAATGTTGGTTCACCAAACAACAAAATTTTCAATCCACAAAAAAACGGAAGATAAATATTGAACAACAGCAGCCAAAAAAGCAAGTCAAACGATCAAGCAAACCAGAATTTTTTCTTCCTCTTATCATTTTTGGTTGTAAAAAAAGGGGGCGGTGCTTGAAACTTGATATTATAACTTGATATTCTGGTGAATATAAAAAAAAGCAAGAGTTCATTATTATTGAAGAATTAATAATCAATTGACTGCAAAAATAATAATAATATAAGAAACTGAAAGAATCGATCAATCAATCAATCAATCATTTATTATTTTTCTCGTCTGGGGAAAGCCAAGGGAAAATGGGGAAAGAAAAAGGGGAAGACGCTGATGTTTTCGCATGGTGTTGTGGTGGTTGGCTGACTTTTTGGTGAATCATTAATCAATCAATAAATAAGATGAAGAAGCAATAGCAAAAATAATAAGAAAAATGGAGAGAAAGCATCAAAAGCATCATCATCTTTGCAAAGATAATGTGTAATAAACAATCCAAAACATCGATGACTAAATACAATTACAATATTAAATTCATAATAATAATGCATTTTTGTTTGCATTCAATCTTATTTAATGAATATCATATTTATTATAAATTCATTGTAGAGATGGCGCTGTGTGAGGATTCTGGATCCAGGATTCTTGATATTGTATCCTGGATTCTTTTTTGGATACAAAAAAAGAAGAATGTGTGTCTTTTCCCCAAATGTCTCATCAACCAGGAAGAAGCCAAAAAAATATACTTGAAAAACGCACACAAAGACAGCATCAGCAAGTAATCAATGGATCTGGGATGTTCTAAGAAGAAAAAAAAATTGAATTCTAAATTTTTTTCTGGAACCCAGAATTTTTTTCTTGGTGAGACAACGACGAATATATTGTTTCTTTTACCAGAAAAAAAGAAAGTTTCCCAGCCATCATCATCGTACAGAATCCAGAATATTCTGACGGAATATTCAAAAAAAAGTATTGATTGAAATTTTTTTCTACACAGAGAATGATGTTCATCATGATGAACAGAATTTTTTTTACTAGGAAATTTAAATTTTTTTTTGAAAAAATTTGCACTAAAAATATTTGAAATTCTCATTGTGCCTGTGTGTGAAGGTCCATATGTTGATGGAATTTCATTTAAGAAAATGATAAAAATGCATATTTGCCGTAAGATGGCGCTGAGTTTTAGTTTCTTATCTGTTTTTAATTATTTAAAAAAAAGAAACTCTAAGCTTGTCACTATAAGAAGCATTTGGATTAGAAACGATGGGCGGAGCTTTTATCAACTAACCAATCAAACAAGCTTGATTGGAGACATTTGATTCCACGCCCACTTTTTTTTATATATACAGAGCATAGCAACAAAAGGTAACAAGCTACAAGATGCAATTGAAGTTGCTTAATATAATTGTTATATAAAAATAATTTTCTAACATGTTGAAACTTAGTAATTATTTGACCACGAACCAAATGCCAAAAATGGTTGTGAAATAATAAAATAAACGACACTAGAATAGAGAGAGAATGAGAAAATCAATTTGGCCACAATTTGGAAACACCAAAATTCATTAATTGACTTTTTTCTTCTTCTAGAATCCTAGAAGAAGAACGCAAGAATAACCAACTTTTATAGAATTCAGGATTCTTTGTATGTTTGATTCACCAATTTATTATGAGCAAATTATAATTAGAATTATTATTGTTATTTTCAAAGGAAAAAAATGAAGATGTACTTTGATAATGAACAACTATAGCAACAAAATATAAAGCTTTAATGACCTAGCAATTGAATGGTCACTTAATTAAGATGAAAATGATGAAATTGTGTCCAGAAAAGGGGAGAAATCTAGAAGAAGAAATGAAATGAAATCTATTCTCCCTAATTGCTGGCTTATGTTATATTTTTTTTTGTTGGAGATTGTTGTTGACAGGTGAACCAGAATTGCACCAAAAAAAGAAAAATAATCAAAAAAATATTCTTGAAAATCTGCACCTTTTAATAGATGAATTAGATATATTTTTGGGTGCATCAACGATTGGATTATTTTGTTTAGTTATTGTGTTTGTTCTCCCATGTGAATTTCTATATTTCTTAATGGATAATGATGATATAATAATAAGATGAAGGAAAAGGAATCTTGAATGGTATCCTGATTTCCGGTGATGATTTCCGCACAAATCATCATCATCAAGGAAGAATCCTCAATAGAGCTTGTAGGCGTGTTTTTTCAGTGGTGGTTCATCCATTATGAATCCTGAATTTTTGTTTCCAGGAACAGTTTTTTTTTCGTTTTTGTCTTCCGTTTTTTGTGTTCCATTTCACAGCCAAACAAACAAAAAAAAATAGACATTTTGGACAACAACATTTTTTTCTACAAAACGACGACGGTGTGTAAAGTAATTTCTCTTGTTGTTGTCGTGTTGTAAGTTTTTTTGTCTGTCTGATGAACAGAGAATATTCTTGAATGGCAGAATATTCTTGTAGAATGAATTCAAATTGAGAATGCAACACACACACACACTGAGAGACACATAGAAAAAGACAAGAACAAGAAAACTGTCAACATTTGAGTGTGTTTGCTGCTGGTGTCTATGAAAAGTTACACATGCAAAAACATGAAAAATAATCAAACACAGAAATATTCTGGATTCTTGGTTTTTGGTAATTCTCTTTGGATTCACTTGCCTATGACAACAACAGAAGAGAACACAAGTTTTTATATCTTCATTGGAAATTGAATAGCAACAACACCAAAAAAAGGAGGAATTGAATCTTGTGATTCTTGGATATTCTTTAAGAAGGTGATTATGAATAGGTTGGATTCTGGATTCTTTAGAAATGTATTCAAAAGTGAAGATCAAATAACACACCACACACCAAAAGAAAATCAATTAGAGACACCAGCAAACACCATAGAAAATTCACCAGAAAAAAAGAAAAAAACTGGGAAAAAAAATTCCTGATTCTTCTTCTATTTTCTTGGACAACAACAACAAAAAATGTCCAGAATTCTTGAGAAAAAAGAACAAGAATATTCGCTCTTTTTTTGGGAAATTCCAAAGAATTCAAGACACGAACAGTAGATTACCAGAAAAAAACCAGCCTAGAAAATTGGATTCAAGTTTCAAAACTATATTTTTCAATGTGGTTGCCTTAAATGAAATTGTATTGAACAACAAAAAAAATTGAATTGAACTTTAATGGTCGAGTTTTTTGCTATTTTTTTGGTTGTTGATAATCTAATTCTATAGGAAAACTTTTCCAGAAAAAAAAACATTTACTTCTGGAAATAAAATCAATTAAATTTCGACAAAAAAATTTGGATAATTTCACTAACAAAATCCAAATCTTACATTTTTTATGATCAGTAATAAACCACTGGAAAAGTGTATTTAAAGGGTTAGCTACGAGAAAATCTAAGAGAAAAATTTTCTGTTCAAAAATCATAAAACGAATCTTCTTCATGTTCCTGTTGTAATATTCAGTTTTTTTTAGTAAGTTAGTTTCACTAACTTAGTCTGCCAGTCTCAGTCATCTAATAATATGGAAATTAACTTTTTTTGCTTGTTATTATTCTTCACTTTCTTGCAAATATGTGCCATGGACCGTGTGTGTTAGTGTGTGAGCTGTTGTGATATGATCCAGGATAATGATGATGGTCTGGGCTGGCTGGCTGGATACTAAAAATATGGCCAAACACACATACACATAGCAAAAATAAAGCAAACCATTATACAATCATTCAATGCTTCATCATTATCCGATCATTTTTTAAGGTTTGCCACTTAGTTTTTTTATAAATAACCCACACACACACATATAAGCAAGCATCAGCCAACACCACAGCACAGTGAGCCTAGCATCACACTTTTAGCATCCAAGCTCAAGAACCGTGAATATAAGCAAGTATTCACTTATTATTATTCTTGATGCTACACAGAATATTCTTGATATAGAATATTCTGTTATATTTTTAGGGTCGTCCAACAACAACAAAGAATTTAGCTACGTTTGGCATTTAAACAGCAGCAGCCAAACAAGCAAAAAAAATAATCATTATGGAACACCAAAAAAAAGAAGAAATTCTTGTTTCCATCATTTTCATAATTATTGTTGTTATTCTAATAATTATTACGTAATTCTATGGAATATTCTAGAATTATGGAGAGAAAGGGTTAAAGAATCTTGTTTTTTTTGGGAACCAAAGGGTGAAATCTTGTAATTTTGAAACTGTTTGTTATTATGTCGTTTTTTTAGAGCTTAACGTTGATTATTATTTTTTTACTTGTGTTTCTGGTTGATCTGACTTGAAAAGCTTGTTTTTTTTAATGTTATTTTTATGGATAACAACAATAATAATTTGTCTCGTTTTTTTGGTTGTTAATTTTAATAATTTTGTATAATAATTATTTTTAATTTTGTGTCCTGTTTTAATTCTTCAGAAGGGGTGTGTCTCAAAGTGGATTCATATAATGGATCCCTAAAAAAGGCTTGCCTACATAAAAAACCCTGATAATCAATAATTTAAAAAAAAGAATGGAATTTCACAGCAGGATACATGAAGAAAAAAAAGTTATTTATGTAGGGTGAAAAAAAACAGGAAAAGAAAGGGTTATTGTGGGAGGGGCTTATTAATACAATTAAAACTGCTTTTCTTTCTGTGTTTATGGCCAACCCTTTCAAACAACAACAACAATAACACACAAGCAATTCATTATGATTCGATAAAAACATGACAAAACAACAACAACAAGCCATCATGGCAAGTAATCATTTATATTAACCCTTTCTCTCTCTTTAATTTATATTCTTGCTAGAAGAATGTTGCTCTCTCATTCAATGTTCAACAAAAAGGTGATTCTTAAACTATTATTTTTGGTATGAAAGGGGTAAACAAGTAAAGGATTAACCAAAAAAAAAATCATTCTAGGAAACACTTGATCATAATAATAACAATATATGAAGTGGATTGGATTCATCATTCCAGAATCATCTACCACGACAACAAAACGTGAATGCATCCACCAAGAAAAAAACGGGTTAATTGAATTTTCGATTTCTGTGTGTTGTTCATAAATATCATTCTACATTAAAACTAACTCTTTCACTCTTGAAGCCACTCAATCATTCATTTTGTGAAAGAATGTCTATTTCACTCTACATTTTGAGTGCTAGTATTCATTATACAAAACTAATAATGAAACGATAAGGTAATATAACCCTTTAGGTATATTCACTTCTTGCTATATTACGAGTTAATTAATATTTCCTCTCTCTTTTTCTCTCTTTAAGCTCCACCCACACTTGAAAAAAAACAAGAATAAGCCACTCCCACTCTGAAATTAAATGAAATACACAAAGCAAGAGAGCCAAAAAAAATTTGTGCTTTTGTTGCAGAAAAACAACAACAAAAACATTCACACACACACACAAAAACAAAATCGATCGATCATCCACAAAAAAAATAATTCCAATTATAATTAGAAATGGGCGGAGCTTAAGGTTTGGTTTCCAGTAAAAAAAACACGCCAGGTGGAGAAGCAGCACAACAACAACCAATAGAAATTTTCAAAGTTGATGTTTCTAAAAATAGCTTTCTGATATAAGGAAAATTCTAAACAAAAAAGTCAAATCTGCCATGCGGTAAAAATGCATTGCAGGGAAGCTTACTTTCAATATCAAACACTGAATATTATTGATTGAATTGAATTCTATGCAAATTTTGCTTGCTTTCGCTTTCTTTAACCCTTTCTCTTTTTATGGAAAGCAAATTCAAATTTCATTTCCATTGATTGAATGATGTGTCTCTTGATCCTGATGAAAATTAAATTTTTTACTTTTTTTCCTGCTATACGGCTCGTTGATGCAAACGTTAACCCTTTCTTTTTGTTGTGAATCTACCTTTTATAAAAAAAGGGTTTTAAATTTCTATTCACTTTCTCTATGGAATGAAAATTTCATTTTATTATGAAAAAAATATTCTCTCTTTGAATATTCACTCTACAGGATTCTTTGGATTTAATTTCAATGAGCAAAAAAAAAACAGATTCTTGAATTAAAAAAAACGGAGAATCCAGAAAAAAATCTAGAATTCATTTTGGATTCTTTTTTGGATTCTCAAGGATTCAACATGCACACAATTCAATTCAATTTGTTTAGCAAAATAACTCTACAAAAAAAACGAATAACTTTCTACAGAAAGAAAATAGTTATAGTTTCAGTTTAGAAATAATTACTTAGTTACTTATTTGGCTTTAACCCTTTCTCTCTATTTAACCCTTTTTTCTCTCTTTGGTTCTATAGCAAAAAAAGCAATATTTAGTTCATTTGAGCGCCAAAGTCAACGCCAAAAAATGTTCATTTTTCAAGCCAAAATTCTGCTTGCTACAGCAAGCTCATTTGTACAATAGCAGAAATTTTCATAGCATTCCCCTATATATTTTTCAATGTTCACACAATTGATCATTCACAGATTATCTTCCATAGAAGCTAGCAAGCAAAAAAACGATCATAGAGAAAAATTAACGAGGTAAAAAACAAGCAAACATATAAAACGTAGATAATCGTCTTATCTGCTTGTTTCTACTCTAATTCCTCTAGTTTTTTTCTTCTATTTTAGTCTGCTGGTTGGCTGCTAGTCGATTTCTGTTCGCTTCATCTCGCTCGCTCTATTTTTATATTTATTATTATGGCTTTTTTTATATACACACAAAAAAAGATTCTTAAATTCTGGTTATTAGTTTCTGTTAGAATATTCTTGGATACACAGAAAGAGAATCCAGAAAGAATCCCCTGAAAATGATTGAAATTGGTCAGCATTCAATCATCGATTGGCCATTGGCATCATGATGATCATTCTCTAAATTCTAGAATCCAAGAATTTCGTTTATTATGACATAAATTCAAGTTGTTATATTCTATGATCATTGATCCAAACTATTATGATCATTGGTGAAACGATCCATAAATCAATGTTGTTTTCGTGCGTGTTCCACCATGTTTCCTCTCCAGTATCCAGAATCATCACCGTTGATGTTTGTGTGTTTTTTTAGGATTCCGGATTTCCGAAATCATTTTCTCGTTTCAATACCAAAAAAAAACGAACGAAAAGAGATAAGAAAACAACACCAAAACTGAACGCCAAAACAACAAAAATAAGACAACCATTAAAAACCTAAAATTTCTATTGGATAAGATCGATTATTTTAGGAGGGGCTTATATAAACGAGGGGCGGAGCTTAATGCTAACCAAAATAAACACGAACCAATAGAAAAAAACAAGTTTAATTTTAATAAAAAATAAATTTAATTCAATTTTTTAAATGTTATTTACTCAAAAAAACTGAATTAAATTTAATTTACAAATTTCTATTTTTTTTTCGGGGAAATTTTTCGGGAAAATTGGCTTTTAGGTAAAAAATATTTCTGGAAAACTTTTCCATCATTCCCGAGCACACAAAGAGAAAACCTGGAGAAGTTTTTTTACATTAGAAAACATCCAGAAACACACAAAAAACTTGTTCATTAAAATGATTACACACCAAACATTTACACAAGATAATTTACTCAGAAAATTACTTTAAAAAAACGAAGTGATTTTCCATGAACGAGACATTTAAAACCGGAAATAGAATTATTTTTTGATGAGCTTTAAAACATTCCAAGCTCCTCCCCCTCACCAAAAAAAGATACCAGAAAAAAACTGTCAAAAAACCCCAGAAACAGATTATCCAATAAGAAAGGAAAGAGAATTAGAATCATCTTAACGAAATTTTATTGGTTAAAAAAAATTATCTTCAAAAAAAAGGGGGAGGTGCTAACAACAAAAAAATGGTGGGCGGAGCAAAATATTTCTAGTATTTTGGTTAGCAGGAAAAAATGTGTGCGAGATATGAACATCAGAAAAAATGGTAGATATGCGAGAAATGGCTTAAATAGCTCTCGGGCGCCATTATTTCGTCACACTGTCAGCCAGCTCATATCAGCAACCAGAAAATACAATTTTTGCTATTAATTCCAGAGAAGATTCATAAAACGAAGATTCCTCTCTGCCCTGCTTTTCTACCAAACCAAACACAAAGTTAAAATATGTGCAACATTTTATTAACTCTTTATATACAAAAATGTGGGCGTGTACTCAAAGAATTAAAAAAAGAGAGATGGGGTGTGGTTTTTTAAATGGCCAAACAGCAGCTTGTGGATAATCGCTTTTAAAACAGCAAATCAGCTATGAAAATATGGTTTGGTAATGTGCAAGTTATATACACAATTGCTTACTAAATAAATGATTTAGAAAGTCGTGCTTGAAGACACGCACACACGATACAGCTTATTGCAGCTAACAACCAAGTATAATTATCTTTTTATGAACAAAAGTGGGCGTATCCTAAGTAGGCGTATCCTAAGTAGTCCACCAAATGGTTCCATTGGACAACAGAATTAAACAACCAAAAAAAGGGTTCTCACGTTTCCATGAACAACAGCAAAACAAGGGCACGTTTCAACACTAATAATATTCGGGTCAGTATGAAAAAACAAAACTAGTATCCAAAACATGAATCCCGAATCCAGGGAAAGTGGTCCCGGGGATCCACGAGCACGAACATATTCTGGGACAGCTAGCACAAATGACATTTAAATATAGTCTAACATAATTTATATTTGATATGTTACATACACCACATATAACCACTTACAAATTGCTTGCCCACACAAACCCAATTCGTATACCTGCACCCAGAAACACGTAAATCACCTGTCGTCCAACTTGAATAATCAACCAAAAAACCTTCACAACTAATGACAATAGGCGGAGCTATTTTTTCCATTGCTCCGCCTACTTTCTCTCTTTTTCATATATTCATATCAAATTATTCAGGTCAAGCCCCGCCTACCACCACAACACTAACCAACCAATCAAAAAAAATCCTCTTTTTTTTTGTAATCATCATCATTTTTAATATTTTTTTAGTACATGATTAAGGTGGAGAATTATCATTTGTGTGTGTGTGTGGTAGGTGTGTCGTAATATTGATTCTAGCCAATAGCAGAAAACGAAGCTTTAGTGGTAGGCGTGGCTTAATGTTAATTATTATTAAACATCAACCAATAGCAAACGAGAGAGCTACGTGCTGTAATAGCGAATCACAATTACACAATCAGCCAGCAAGAATCCAACAACTAACCAACAAGAAGAAAACGTTAAAAACTAACGGGACCTAATAATCGTTAACGCAGCCAACATTATGTTGTTGTGGTCGTGTGTGGTGATGTTTTATGTTTCGCTCACCCTCACTCACTCACCCTCCCTCCCTCTCCATCTGGTTGGCTGGCTCACCCTCTTTGCAACTATAAAAAAAGAGAGTGTATAGTAAATTACTTTCCCAGCAATGATTATTATTACTCTTTCCTAGTATTATTTTGTTGTTGTTTTACTAGTGCATTACCCAAGTAAAAAAAATCCGCGTAATTCACGCACACAAAAAACATGAATTAGAACAACAAGAAGAATCAATCAACGAAAATTTTGCTTTTTTTGTTGTTCAAATAAACATCCCAGTAAAAAAAAGAAGAAGATTGCTTGGTTGGTTGTGAAGAATTTCTAATGACCAGAATTTGTGAACAACAACAAAAAGACTAGATTCCTAGCAAAAAAAACGCCAAAATTACAAGGACCAAACCATTATAATGAATTCCTTTGTTCTCGGTTTCCTAGTAAAAACTGTCCTAGTAAAAAAAATCCTAGTAAAAGAAAAACAATTAGCAAAATTGTGTTGTTTTTAAATTTACAAGGCGTTTATTTATGTTTTTTTACTAGGAAAACACCTAACCAGGGACCAATAGTAAAAAAGGATTAAAAAGCAAATGAGAAAAGTAATCAATTTTTTGTGCTAAAAGGGTAAAAAACGAGAGCTTGTAAAACACGATCAAGCTGCATTATTAGCCAGATCAGCATTAATTTATGATGACAAAATCAATGATAACAGACCACAAACAAATTAAGGATTTTTGGTTAGTAAATAAAGGATTGAGAAACTGCAATCCAGGATCTAGGATCCAAGCTGGATTTAGAATCCAAATTTAGGATTCATTTTATGAATCCAAAACCGGATTCAAGTCAGACCGGAAACTCCAAAAACCAGCAGCAAAAAGATAAGTTCCATAATTTTTTTTTATTTTTAAAATTTCACCAGAAAAAATTCTGTTTATTAAAATGGTTTAACATAATCTTCTTCCACGACAAAAAACCAAGAAAAAAAAGATACAACCAAAAAAAACATTTCTTGAATTATAATTTTGTACATTTACAGAAATTTTCTTTTTGTTAAAAATTATGCAATATTTTTTTAATGTTTTCATAATTATTTATCCAGACGCATACACAGAGCTTCCGGTTTTTTGGATTTCCGTTTTAAAATGTTGTTTTTTTCGTTTCCGGTTTAGATTTGTTTCGCCAGTCCTGCTCTCTGGCATTATTAGTTAGAGCTGTTACGTCATCTGTGAACGTGCCCCCAGTATGTTGGTATCTTAAAAATTATGGCCAAAAAACGATTTGATATGATGGTGGTGATGATCAACGTGCGACATGATAATATCGACATCATCTACCATTTCATCAACATCGATCATCATAACTTCTTCTTCTAATTCTAAATCCTCATCATCATCATCAACTAACAAATCATCTTCTAATAATTCATCAACATCATCATCATCATCACCATCATCTTCATCGACATCGATGTTTATATGTTGATTTTGATGATTATTGCTGGCGTTCGATGTTCCATTCACATGTTGGTGATGATTATGATTATGATTGTGGTAAATTGATGGTAGATGTTGTGGCTGATGATCGACCACTGAATTATGTTGATGATGATTATGCTGGCCACCCGCACCATTATTATTATTATCGTCGTGTTCCATAAGCAATGGCACCAGATGTCGTTGTTGTTGTTGATCAATAATCTGCTGTTTATGGCATTTACTACGATGGTATGGTTGGCTACGGTGTAATGCATATAGAAAACAAGCACCGGCTAATGCTTGCATGGTTAATATTAACACGGCTACTGATTCCATGAAGAGTGATGGCGGAAGCCAGGCAATCATTGGCACTGTTAACAACGATAGATATGACAGTTCTTCGTTCAACATTCGCGTTATTCGTTTACGGTGCACATTGCTGCCTGGCATCATCATTTCTTCTCCATCAACCATCATAACATCAACATCATACGAAGTATAAGGCGGTGGCGGTGGTAGGTGTGGCAATGGTGGCGTTATTGTTGTAGTCGTCGTTGTGATTGGTTGAGAAACCGGTGACCGTGAAACCGGCGACGGTGTTGTAGTGCTGGTAGGCGTGGCCAATCTATGTTTCTTTCTTTTCCATTTCAACCAATCACCATCATCTTCATCCACCTCCTCTTCATCAATAATTTGATTGTGTTTACCATTATCAGCATCATTATCAATATTATCGATTATCATTGACGATTTTATAGGCCATTTTTTATTAAAACGATACCGATAATGATCATGATTCATATATATTGGATGATAATTATTATTTTGATTATGATTATGATTATGTTTATTATGGTAGGCGTGGCCGTTTTGCTTATAAGAATGTTGCTGTTGTCGATAATGATGTTTATAATAATAATAATTAGTAGGCGTGCTGGTGATTATTATTTCATTCTTTTTATAATAATTTAAAAAAGGCGTTGTAAAAGTTAACTGTTGTTGGGATGTGGTTGATATGCTGCTTGTGGGCGTGGCGTTTTGTTGTCTTTGTTGTTTAGGCTGATAATAATAATTAAACATTGATATATTTGTTGATGTTGTTGATCTGTTGTTAGTATGATTAGTGGTAGGCGTGGCTGTGGTTGTGGTAGGTGTGGCAGAAGACGAAGGTCGTTGATTTCTTTGTTGTTGTTCGATGTTGCTACCAACATTAACTTCTTGCACCAACTTAAGCAATACAAAAAAATACGAGCTTTGCAAAAAGAGAAACAACAACATAGCCAACGCGTATATGCTGGACAGCAGTATGGAACGTCTCATTGTACCGAATAGGCCACTTAGTGATACGATCAATGATAAAAATTGTGCCAACAATTGTAAGGATTGTAATGGAACCAATATTATAGCTACCATTATAGTGCTCATTATGCTCAACAATGTTAGCAAGGCCATTGAATAACGGATCGGTTCGAATAATGTTTCCATTCCATCATTCTTCTTCTTATTAACCAATTTCTTGCTTTTGAATTTATTCGTCGTCGTCTTAACCCTTTCACTACCACTATCACTATCCATTGACAAATTATAGTTAATCTTTAATTTTTTCTTTTTGATTGCTTTGGCCGCAGACGCCGAAGACGAAGACCAAGACGAAGACGAGGACGACTTATGGCAACCATTTCCGTAAAACATTATTCCACCAACCAAATTATTATTATTATTATTATTATTATTATTATTGTTATTACAACATTTTATTTTTATTCTTCTTTTATTATTACAATAACAATATTGGCCGGAAGTTGTTGGTGGTGATGTTGGCTGTGGAGGCGGAGCAGGCAATAACAGGTAATGGTTGTCATCGTCGTGGTCAGCTAAATGCTGTTCTTGATGTAATTTTCGATTTTTAAACATATTGGCCATTATTATTATTATTATTCAAAGGTTAAAGTTCAAGTATTTCTCATTTTTTGACCGGAAATCCAAACAAAAAAAACCGAAAAACCGAAAAAAATTTACAAAAAAAAATTCAAAGCTCTTTGAAACGATATTTTTAAGTGTTGATTATTGTTATTATTATTATTTCTGATATGAAATTTCTTTAGGGCGTGGCCACATTTCTCATCTTCATTTTTGCGTGTGTGGGCGGAGCTTAAGACAAGATGATGATCAAGAACCCGGTTTCTTCCGGCTATTGACAAATTCACAAACACACTTTGAGAGAAAAAAAAGAAGAAAACGGTTTGATTAAATTATATATGAGAGAGAAAAGATAGCCAATGAAGATTATGATCGATCGATTCGATTGATTGATTGGTTGATTTGGTTTTTTTTGGTTGGTAGGCGGGGCTTATGACCAGCTTAAATTTGATTGGTTTGTTTTTTCTCTGTGTTTCACATTATCAACAAAGTTTTGTTTTCCCTAATCAAATTTCGTTGATTCGATTCGGATTCTCTTTTAGATTCTTCAATGAATCAAAATGACATTTGAAGTACCTTAGCGTGGTATGATATTCGGGAAATCCCCCAAACGACGACAAATGTTCGTTGTCCAAGTTTGATAATTGATGTGTTCAAATTCCTGTTTCTTGGATATTATTCTTCTTGTAGTCATAAAAATTATGAATTATTGTATTGTCGGTTGCACACACAGAGAGAGAATCTTCATTGGATTCTGGACACACACAAAACAGACGAAAAACGGATACACGGACGGACGGACACACATTAATCAACCGACAATAACAACAACAACCAGAATCCAAAAAGAATCCTTGGAGTTGTCATTTTGGATTCTAGTTTTTTTTGGATACAATCGTAATAATATAATATAATTATACGTTTTCAAATGACGAAGATGAAGTGCTGTTGTTGTTGTTGTTCACAAACACACCAAGTGTGCACAAAAATCAAACAGAAACAAAAAATCACGGTTTGAGAAAACGAAACACGATATGTTCCAGCAGAAAAAATTTGAAGTTGTCACCAAAAAAAAAAAACTTGGCTGAAGAAACCGGAAATCTTGTTTTTTTGCGGTTGTCCGGTTTTTGTTTGATGATAATTTGATATGTTGTCAAGTGTGTGTGTGTGGTGTTGATTGTTTTTGACATCCAGAGAATCCAGAATCCAGCAGGATCCAAAAATCCAGAATACCAGAATCCAAGACCCAAAGGATTTTTGTCTTCTTTTTTTTGTTGTGAAAGTTCAAACAACCAAAATATAAATAAAAAATCAATCAAACTTGCATCATCAGATTGTTTGCTTTTTTGGTTGTCTTTGCGAATGCCGGCGGCTTTTTTTTCTTGGATCTTTGGGATTCTTGTTGTTCTTGTTGTTTTTTGATTGACGTTTACCAGCCTCCAAAAAAATCCAAAACAAAAGGACAAGAAACTTGTCTCTATTGTTTGTTGTTCAACCCTTTTTTCTTAGGGTTTTTTTTTATTCTTTCATCATCATTTTTTTAGCACACAAAAAAATTCTAGTTGACGGTTTTTTTGTTGTTTTGCAGGGTTATAGTTTGTCGGTTGGTTGCTTTGAAAAAAACAACGACGAAGAAGAAAGCTTGGAAAAAAAGATGCTCAAAACTCGCAGGCGTAGGCAGATTTCAGATTTGTTCTTGGGTCCCGCACAGACACAGACACACGGGTCGGCCTAAACTCTTTTTGGCCAAATACACACACACAGAGAGAGAACCAGAGAAAGCTGGCTCAAAAGGAGTAAAGAAGAAGACGAAGAAGCCGTTCGTTATGAAATGAAAATAGACACACACACAGAGAGAAAAAATTCACTTGGGCTGAAGATTCGTTGTTGTTGTTTTTTTGAAAAATTCTAAGAAAAAAAAACCAAGCGATCCACAAAAAATTATTAAAAGACGAAAGCTTTTTTTTCAGTCTTGTTTTTTGTTGGCTGCTTTTCTCTCAGAGGTTTATTTATTATTTATATACTTTGTGTCTTTGAAATTTTTTTTTCGTTGTGAAAAAAACAACAACAAAATTCAATTTTTAAAAAAATCGATGTTCAAATGATGATGATGATGATGGTCTATATTGAATTGAACTTTAATTTTATTATCTTGTTATTGAAAAGAAAAAAAAATCATAAATTTCTTTCTTGATCTTGATGTTTTTTTCTATTCTGGATTTTTGGTAAAGAGTTGGAATCGTGGATTTCCAGTGGATTCTTGTTGTTGTTGTTGTTGCGGGGGTGGAGAAGAATAACAATAAATTTTATATTTCTAGTGGATTCTGGTTGAGGTTGGATTCTTGGATTCGTTTGGATTCTGGGGCCAGGAGAGAGAGCGAGATAATCATCAAAAAAGTTTTTGACAAGTGATCCGGCACACACACACACAAGATGACACGCCTACAATAAGCACATATACAATCAAATACACACAGTAAGAGAGAAAATATCACACTTATATTCTTGATTTGGTTGGTTAGTGAGTTGGATGATGGATGCTGGTGACAGATCCAGCATTCCACAAAAAAAACAAACAATTCTAAACACACATTTCGAACGTATTTTTTTCGTTCCTTTGTTGTTCAAAGTAATAATTCGAATAAAGAAAAAAATAATAATTCGAAAAATGTAATATTCATAAAATACGTAATATGATGTTGATATGTAAAGGTGGGTGTGGCGCGGTTACGTGGTAGGTGGATTTGATGTTATTTAGATTTAAACACACAAACAAAAATTCACATAAGAATATGATTAATAAAAACGAACAAGAGAGAACGATATGAATTTGTAATTCAGATTTACAAATCGCCGCTCAGCAAGAGAGAGAAAAAATGGAAAATTGGTATGCGTTTTGAATTCTAAAAAAATGATTCGAAAATAAAATTCCACCAAAAAAATAGAATTTTTTCGCAAACAAACAAACAGAAAAAATAGACAACATACCACAAATTTCTTAATAATTCGAATTTTTCTTCTTCTTCAGCGTGGGAATTTTTACAAAAAAAAATTCTATGAAAAAAATAATTCGAAAAAAACAAATTAATTCGAAAACAAAAAACATTCGAAAAATATGATTCGAAACAAAACATTCGAAAAAACTTACATTTTGATATGATTTAAAAAACACAATTAATTAATCCAGTTTTTTACAACAACAACAAAAAAAGATTCGAATACTTGAAGCATTAAAGTGATTTTTGGTGGACAAGACCATTGAATCAATCTCTCACCGACAACAACAACAACAACACAGCAAGATGATGAAGCCAAACACGACGTCGAACAGTGTTGTGTGCATCAGCCAACACAACCAAGACGACAAAAGACGAACGGACGACACAAGCCAACTTGGTTGCCTTAAGACAGGCGCGATATGAGAGAATATAGAGCACACAGCACACAACATTAATGTGAATCATTGACCAACATATCACACTTTATATACACGCACACTGTCAGAGATAGAGCGAGGTTAACCCAAAAAATTCTCTTTTTAATGTTTTTTTCTCTCTTCTGGAACTCTTCTTGTGGTAGTGGCACAGCAAACAGTTACCAAAAATTCTCTCTAGGTCTCTCTCTTTCTCTTTTTTTTGATGTGTTCCAAAATGTAACACGCATGCGCAACGCATCTTTAGAACGAAAAAAAAAGATTCTAGAATCTTTTTTTGTTGGTATCGCTATACCCCTACCACGATTCAGGACATTCGAAAAGAAAAAAGAACGAAAAAAACGTTCCAAATTCATTTAGAATGTTATTGTGTAGTAACATATTTTAATGCCACTACCACAGGTGGGGTGTTTTTTATTATAATAGAAAAAAACATTCGAATGTGTCAGAATCGGTGTCTGGGTGAGCTTGTTTTTTTTGGTTGGTCTGATTTGTTTCAATTTTCTTTGGCACAAACCAAAATAATCAACAACAAAATGAATTTTTTTTCAATTTAAAAAAATTTCCAAGAAAAAAAAGTTTCCCAGAAAAAAAAGCCAGGTTGAATGTCCAATTTTTTTCCAAGTTGGTGAAAAGGTCAAAGGTCAAAAACTGGTGTAACAAAAAACGAAAAACGAAATGATTTCGACTATTTCGGCTCCAGTCACAGCTGCTGCCACCATTTTTATTAAAACAAACATAAGTAGAAATAGCATTTTTCGAATCTTTTCTCCTCCTCCTCACCAACAAAAAACAATCAAAAATTAATAATCATTAAAATTAATTCATTTTTCAATTTAGATTTCGTTCTGCGTAGGCAATTTTTTTAACAAAAAAAATTCATTCCAAAACAAACAAAAAAAGATTCGAAACCAGGAAAAATTTAGAACGAAAAAAAAACATTCGAAATATGAAAACCAGAAAAGATTCGAAACCAGGAAAAATTCGAACGACCAAAAAAAAAAAAACATTCGAAATTCATACACACAGAGAGAAGCTGTGAAAACCAGAAAAAGATTCGAAATTTCGAACCAACCAAAAAATTCGAACCAAAAAAAAACATTCGAAATTCACGGAAACGAACACGAGTAAAACAAGCAAACGAAAACCAAAACCAAGCAAACAAAGCAAGCCAGGCAAATATATCAAGTAAATATTGCTACGTAAATAAAAAAATTTCGTTCTATTTTTGTTTTGTATTTTCAGTTCATTTAGGTTTGTTTTTGCATTAGCCGAGCAAACATACACTGAAAAAAAGAAGAAGATTAAATTAAATTTATTTTAATTTAATTCAATTTAACTAAATTAAATTTTCTCTCTGGAAAAAATATATATTTTTTACCCTTTTTTGTATGCATTTTCATTTCGAATGTTTTTTTTCGAATGTTTTCATTTTCGAATGTTTTTTAGTCGGCCATTGTGTGCCGTGTTTCACCAAAACAAAAAACACAAGCTGCTGTTTTTTTTTGTTTTTGAGGATTTTTATAAAAAAAGAGTTAAAAAATAATTTAGTTTATAAAAAAAAACAAATTGACAAAAATAAAGTTTACAATTCGGTTTGCATTCGATTTTTTTTTTATAAATTCATTCGAATTCGAATGAATTATGAATTTTTTAGAATTTTACATTTTTTAACAACAAAAAAAATCAAGGTAAATCAGACAAAGTTTTGATTCGAAATTTTTCATTCGAATTCGAATGAATTATGATTTTTTTAGAATTAATTTTTACCTAAAAAAAATAATTTAGTTATAAAACACACACAAAAAAGCAATGCAGTGAAGTTTACATTCGGTTTGGTTTTTCATTCGAATTTAAAACAACAAAATTCATTCGAATGAATTGTTTCGAATGTTTTTTGTGTTTGGAATCATTTATTATTTACCTTTACAAAAATACAAGGTAAATGCGGAAACAGCAAAACAGCAGCAAAATGTTTGTTAAAAATCATCGTTGTTAATTATAATTTTTCATTAAAATTAATTTTGATATTTGTTTATTGTACTCTGGAGAACTTGGAAGCTGAGTGCAAAACGTGGTGTCCAGCCATCCAGTTCTAGATTTTTCTAGAAAACTTTTTTTCCCGCTCATTTTTTTGTTTTTTTTTGTACACGAAGAGAAAAAACAAAACAAAAAAACTTTCACAGCAACACACGTCAAGAGAGCAAGATTCATTGGCCAACAAAACAAAAACACAGTAACAAACTTTTCACTTTTCGTTCGAAAAAGTTTTTTTTTACAAAAAAAAAATCACAACATTCGAACGAAAAAAAATGATTCCAATTTCGAATCAAAACAAAAAAAAAACAATTCGATTCTTATAAACCAATACATTAAGAAAAAATTTTTTGTTCGAATTTCGAACCCAAAAAAAACATTCTATCATTCGAACCCAAAGAAAAACGTTCGATTTTCGACCTAAAAAACATTCGAATTTCGAACCCACAAAAAAACATTCTATCATTCGAATGCGAGTCTTTCAATCAATTTAAGTTATTAGGATTCTTTTTTATTAGAATGAATCCTGTTCCAGGATATATGTAAAATATGTTTTTGTTCAGTAAACCGGATACAGTTAGGATTTATGATAAGATGCACCAACAAAACACAAAAATAGCATTTAATTCAATGTTTACAATGCAAACACAATATTCCATCCATAATAATCTTTATGGATAGAGAGAGCCGGGGCTAAACAAAGACAGCATTATATTTCATCAATGCAATTTATGAGAAAACATATACACATTATTCGAATGATTTTTTTTCGTTCGATTTCGAATGTTTGTTTTTGTTATTATATTACAGCAGCACAGAGTAGACACAACATAAGCACAGCAGCACACACACACAACTCAAGATTGGATATTAGAAAAGAATTATTAGAATTAATATTTTCCAACCGGAAAAACAATACAACACACACACTTTCAGAGCTTAACTAAATTGATTCGAAAGAGAGGAAGGGAGGGTGAGCTATCAAGAAAAGAGGAGGGGGAGCAAGAGAGAGAGGGGTGAGCAAGCTCCTCCCCATTGGTAGTGTATGAACCAATCAAATATAAGAAAAAAATGTCCATTAATAATAAATAAGCTAGTCAGGATTTTAAGTTATTTTTCTTTTCTTTTTTTAGTGATTAACGAGATATTCGCTCGCTAGCTCACCCTCCCTCCCTCGCTACATTATTGTTTGTTAGGTTAATCCAGACACGTTCGAAACATGCTTGTCAAACCAAACAAAAAATGCGTATCATAATTAATAATCGATTTAATTAAAAAAAACCACATGCACTTCACAACATTTTTGAACGGACCATTTTTCGAATGTTTTTTGTGTTATTCGAACCATATCTTCTTGTTGCTCATATATTATTTATTGGTTGATGAAAAAAAATTCGAATTTGTGACACCATTTTAGCCACTTATAACAACATTTTTGAACAGGCCAAATTTCGATTTTTTTTCTTGATTCGAACCATATCTATCATTCATAAATTAATTAATATTAATTAATTAATGAAACTTCGATAAAATCACTTGATGGTGTTTTTCGATATCCAAATTTTGATTTCATCAACAACAAAAAAACAAGTGATTGATTGATTTAATTAATTAATAATTAATTAATTAAAACCATGTTTTTAATTTAATAATAAATCAATTAATCAATGCAGACCATGACGAGCTAATTTCAACAGCACACAAGCTTACATTGTCCAATACAAAAAATGCAATGCAGGCAAGTTTACTGCTAGTTTGCTGTTCGATTATTAGTTTCGAACCTTTTTTGTGTGTTTCGAATCTTTTTAGTTCGAATGTTTTTTGTTTCGAATGTTTTCTATTTGTTCGTTTCGAATCTTTTTTTGTACGTTTCGAATCTTTTATTTGGTTGTCCGAATTAAATTAAAGCTTATTATTATTCAAGTGATATAGGATGATGATGAATGCTCGAAAAACAGCATTCATATGTTTAGCATTCATCCAATTAAATTTTCTGGTCAAATTGCTACAATTTTGTTTGCTACAAATTTGCTACAATTTTTTACGTTTGTCACATTCGTTTTTATATTGACTCACTTTCTCTTTCTCGTTATTTATTTATCTATTTTACTTATTTATTATAATTCTTCAGGAAACCAAACAAGCCAGCCAGCCAAACACTTGCTTATTTGTATCTTTTTTTCGAATGAAAACAAGACGAACACACACACACGCAGAGAGACAGAGAGCCAATCAATCATTTTGGCAGAAGACAGAACAAATCCAATTGGCCAAATTGTTGACAAATCCGATTGAACTCTCACCCTCCCTCTCACCCTCTTGCTTCGATTCCTCTACCTCAACCAAAACAAAAATCATTCGAAAATCTAACGAACCAAAAACCTTATCCAATAATGTACATTGTTTATGAATAACTCAATTTCGAATTTTTATTTATATTTATTCTAATAATAATAATAAAATAAATAATTTATAATAAGAAGAAAGAGAAAAGAAAAAAATTATCATTTGAAAAAATAGAACTTTTTTCTGGTTGGTGGATGATGATAACCAATTAGAAACTTTTATTTATTTTTTGGCTCCGCCCCGCTCTTCTCTCTCATCATCATTATTTTCTCTCTAATTTGACGCACGCAAACATAAAGAAGCCACACCCACCAAACACAACAAAAATCGAATAAATTTCTTTTTTTGAAACGAAAAAGAAGAGAAAAAAATTCGAAATAAAACAGAAGCAGCCAATGAAGAAACGAGCCAATAAAAATGATAAGAGCCAACCAGGTGTGTGTGTGTGTAACAAGCCAATCAGGTAAGCAGGTATATAATTAGCTACAAATTCAATATTACTATTGGCCCATAGGGTGTCATGTCGAGCATTGCATAATTGGGATGCTTGGTGTTGACAGGCGCACCCTCACTCCCTCCTTCTCGTCCTCCCTCCCTCTTCCTCTTCCTCATTGTAATATTTAGTGTGGTTTTGTGGTTGGTGTGTTGACAAGCAAACCAGGCCAACACCAACATCAACTCTTCTAACACTAAAAAAAAACAAAAGCCAACAACACAACAAAGCACCTAAAAAAAGAAAACTTGAATAATTTATGATGAACAAAACTTTAACTCTTGTCTTCTCTCACTCACAACCCTTTCACTCACTCAACCCTGTCTCACTCAACCCTTTGATGACAAGCAAACACACCGTGCACTACCAAAATATAACTAATTAACACACATTTTCAGTTTATATGCTGAGATTCGAACAAAACAACAACAGTTCTCTAGTTACCATAAATAGCTATTAGACAACCCTTTCTCGTTAATGGCTTCAAGCCATTATCAACACTTTTTCACACTTTTTAACCAAAAAAAAAAAAAAAAAACAGGTAACCAACCAAACGCAGCGCTAAAAAAATTTGCGCCCATGAACGGGTTATTATTCGGGTGCATTCGAACCAAAAAATTCATTCGAAATAGAATTTTTTTTTATTTTGAATTTGTGACAAGCACTCACCCTCCCTCCCTCCTCCTCTCCCCCCAGCCTGCCTCCATCACCGTCCAATTAGCCTAAAGCCATAAATATGACACACCAAAACAGCAAGCAATCAGCATGACAATAATAAAACTCACCAATTATGTGCTGTCTGTCTGTCTGTCCCAAGTGTGTTATTGTTGTTGGTGGTGATGGCAATATGATTTGGTGGGCGTGGCACACACACCCACAATCATAATTGCTAAATAATCAAATCATTATATGAGCCAGGACAATCATTCTTAGGATTCCATTTTCGAATGTTTTCTTGTGCAGAGAAATGGTTCCATTTCGAATGTTTTTGTTATAGGGAGAAATGATTCCATTTTTTTCGAATGTTTGTTGTATAGAGAGAAATGATTCCATTTCGAATGTTTTTTGTTGTGTTTATAGAGCAAAGGTTGCATTTGGAATAATTTTCTTAAGGAATGATTTTTATATGAAAAAATGATAATGATGCCAGATGACAACAAGCCAAATTATTATTCTCATTTATTGCTTGATGTACACATAAAAACATTCGAATCATAAACATTCGTTTTTATTCATTCGATTCTTTTTTGTTTACATTTGGTGCAACAAAAAAAAACATTCGAAATGAGATAACATACACATATAATGTAACACACTATAAGCCATATACATAAAAGATATTTTTTCGTTCGAAAAAAAATTCATTCGAAATTTCGAATTTTTTTTACTATTCGAATCCTAAACACACACAAAGCGAAGCAAACACAATACAAACAAAACATTCTAGCATATTTTTAGCTGGCCGGACAGAAAGTTCATCACACAAAAGAAGACTTTATTATTTGTTGTTGTTCAGGTGTGTGTGTTTGTGTTTGTGTTATTTGGTGCATTCATCCACAAACATACTAAAAAACATTCGAAAAATAGAATTCTAAATAGAATGAATTTTCGAATGAAAATATAATACAACACAATAGAGAAAATGGAATGAATTCTTGTTGTGTGTGTGTTGTAAAGAAATGGTGTTTTATTATTAGACAGACCAGAGGCCAGACCAGACAGGTGAAGTCCAAATTTGCCAACACACAACGACCACCGATTATCTTTATTACATGCCAATATTACACACACAAAACATTCGATTCGAATGTTTTCTCTCTTTTTTTCATTCGAAAAAAATAGAAAATGAAAAAATATAACATTCGAATTTCGAATGTTATATTCTTTATATTCGAAATTCGAATGTTTTTCTGTGTAATATGAATCCTCTTTTGTGTGTGTGTATTCTGGAGAATCAGTCAGAGACCGACCGACAGACAAACAAGCCCAAATCGACCGACCAAAAAACATTCGAATACAAACATTCGAACTAACATTTCGAACGCTAACATTTGTAAAAGCAATCAATCATTATTGATTCACCTTGTTTATTTGTAAAAAAAATAGTGAAGAGGATTCATTCCATTTTGATCATAAAATGATTCCTTTTTTTCGTTCGATTTCAATTCGTTCGAATTCTCATTTCATTCGTTTCGAATCATTTCGCAACCAAAAAACAAACAATCCAACCAACCAAACACCGACAAAAATATGGATTTTTCTCGTTTCATTTACGAGACAGAATATAATAAATAAGAAAAAAAACATTCTTTTTTTTCATTTCGAACCAAAAAAAAATTCGACTTCCTCTTCCTTGTTTAGAAGCAAAAATAATTCGAAATATTTCGAATTCTCATTATTCGAATTATTTTTTCTGGGTTGTTGAGACAAAAGAGAGAAACACATGCAAACAATATTGCCTGAAGCTATTTCAGACAAAAAAACATTCGAAAAAAACATTCGAATGAGAGGAAATGGAACGGAATAAGAAAATGATAATAATCCAACCAAAAAAGTAAGAGAATTTTGTCGCCGAATTTTTTGGAATCGTTATTTCGTTCGAAAAATTGAAACAATTCCATTTTCGAATGAATTGTTGTTGTTTTGAATTTTGTCACAAGATAAGAAGAATGATGATGAAATTTAAAAACAAAAAAGAATTCCAGTGGGTTCCAAAAATTCGAATGTTTTTTTTTCAGTTCGATTCGAATGTTTTTTCCTTGGAATTTCGAACACAATTTTTACGATCACACGACCAACATCATTTTCTCTCTCTATTGTTTATGTGTTTATGTTTATTATCAAATTGACAGCTGACAAACATGACACGTTCACAAATGACATTCATATTATCGGTTCCTTTCATAAATGATAGTAACATTATTTTTTCCTAAAATTCTTTTTTTTGGCATAACAAAACAAAACAAAAAAGAATTCGAATTTTTATGGGAACATTTCTTCTTATTTTAAAAAAAAATGGAAAACTTTTCAATTTTACACACAGAAACTTTCATTTTTTTCAACAAAAAAATTCTCGTCATCTTTCATCATCAGATGACAACATCTTCACCAAAAAAAAAAAAAAAAAAAAAATTTTCAGCAGAGAAACTTTCAAAAGATGACACCACAAAAAACCAAAAGTAGCTTTTTTCTTTTTTTGGTTTCAAATTTATCACCACAAAATGTTGGTAAAAATTTGGGCCTGAAACCATATTTGTTTGCTTGGCTTGGTGAAAACGTTCGAAAAAAACATTCGAAAAAACGTTCGAAACGTTCTTATTCATTCTATCTTGGTGTTTTTTTTTGTTAAAAAACCGAAAACACAGGCAATCAATTTGTGTCTCCAAAAAAAAACGAACCTGTCATCAACATTTTTTCTATTTTTTGACAAACATTCGAAAAAAAAGAACATTCGAATTTCATTTTTGATTCGATTTCGATTCAATTTATTTTTGTGTGTAACCAAAACAACAACAAAAACAGCTTCCAGGTTTCATTTAATAAAGGAAACGGAAACACACAAATCACATCAAAAAATTACTCAATCAAGCCAATCAATCAATTATTGATCCAATTTAACAATTCTTGCCTTCAGGCTCAAACGCAGAAAAATTGTTACATTTTTTTCAAAAAAAAAATCGAAAAACCGGGGGTTTACACAAATGACGTGTCGTCAAAAAAAAGATTCGAACAGCAAGAGCTTTACACAGATAACGTACTCTTATTATTATTGGAATTCTCTCTGTTTAATAATTTAAAAAAATCGTTCTATTTAAAAAAACGAATCATTTCACCAAAAAAAAAATCGACAGAATTTTTATGTTTTGTGTTAAATTTTTTTCTCAATCATTTTTATCCAATTTTTTCAATGATGAAGAACAAGATGACGAACCTGATGAATCAGCATTCTGGCTAGAAGATGCACCACCAGCACCACCATGAGCAGCCGTATCACCCAAAACATTCGAATGTTGTTCCATTGTTCCCTTCGAATCTTTACTACATTTTTTCTTATTTTTCAATTGATAATATTGTTTCAAATCACTTTGCGCCATAGAATTAATAATGGAAACCATAAAATAGCTGACCATTATAATGACCAGCGATTCAAATATGAATGATATCCACGATCCCTAAATATATGTCGTTACACAGATAGAAAAAAAATACAGAAGTTATCTTGCGTTAATGTCTTTGTCAATTATGGAATCATTTGTGTTCTGGGGCTTTCCAATAAGCAAGTGACCAGCCAACACTACTAAAATTACCTTTGCATCAATCATTTGTCCCGAACTTGTACCACGATGTAGACTATTTTTTTGTTGTTGTAAATAATCACGTAATGGATCATGGATATAATGTCCAATATAA